>SWKU01000014.1:0-76524 GCA_011058905.1 Curvularia kusanoi | reverse complement strand
TTTTTTTTGGTTTTTTTTTTTTTTTTTTTTTTTGTTTTTTTTTTTTTTTTTTTTTTTTTTTGGGGGGGGGGGGGGGGTGAAGTGGGGGTGTAGTTGGAGGTGTGGGTAGTCGCGCGATGAGCATGGATAGAGAGCACGAATTGCGAAGACTTTCCAAGGTGGAATACATCAGCATGGACACGCCACGGGTTTCCCATTGACCTCGATACCACCGTGTCACCTAAACGTGGAAGCTATGCCCCCTCCCCGATAAAACCACTCCCGATGCGCCCCAAGCCATCGATCTCGACAAAGCTGAGACTCTGTTCCAGGGTCCCATGAGCCTGCTCAGTTTGCAGCAAGACCGCTGGGATCAAATATTCTCGTAGGACAAGAAGTTCGTTAAGCAGCGACATAATTCGGGTTCTGGTTGCATACGGGTACTCTCGCGCATGCAGCAAGTGAGACTCAGAAGTTGAGTGGCTTTCAGTGTTTGGTGAGAGTCCTATACCGCACTCGACAGTGAGAGATAGCGGCTGTTTGTTATGGTGTTCTTTAGCTGAGGGAGGTGATAGGTAGAGTCGGGTTTGATTGGGTCGATATTCATTGATCATGCTGGCTTGAGTATTTGATTGCAACGCTGGAATAAGTCTCACTTCACATCTCGCGTTGTGTCAGAGACGATCGGACGCAAAGATCAAAGTACACGATACTAATATTACTTTTACGATATTCTCCACGCACAATCTACTCTACACCATCATCATCACTCATCAATCATCACCCCCTTCTCTCCCTCTAGTACTTAGTGCTATTAGCACCGGGACTCCCCTTCGCCAAGCCAAAGCACTCCGCCATGCCGTAGAAAATATCAATACTGCTGTACACACCACCAAACAGCTCCTGGCACGGGCCCATAGCGAAAACAGGCACGTCAGTAAGCGAGTGGACACCCTGATCGTTCTCCACAGGGAGGGTACCGTTCAGGGTGATACCCACGGGCTCCTTGGGGTTGACGTAGAAATCGTCGTCGCCCTTGACCTGCTCCGAAGCGGGGACGCGGGGGCCGTTCTTACGGACAGACCAGTTCTCACGACGGTCGGGGTCGGCCATCAGACCCTGGAAGAGCGTGTAGCGCGGGTCCCAGGTCGAGGGGAAGTTGCTGTCGGTGTAGGTTAGGTTGCCTGTGTTGGCGTACTGGGAGAGACCGGACTCTGCGTAGACGCCTACGGCGTCGCGGCGCTTGCGGTCCGCGTTTTGCGCGGCGAGGTAGTGCGTGTCCACTGAGCCCATGACGTCGAAGCCGTGGCCGTGGTCCGCGGTGACGAGGATGAGGGTTTCTTTCAGGCAGTTTGTGGAGTTGAGCTTTGCGATGGTGGCTTTGATTGTGTCGTCTAGCTCTAGGAGTTCGCCCAGCGCGCGGTCGTAGTCCAGGACGTGCATCATTTTGTCGCTGGAGGAGGGTTAGTAGGGGGAAGAAGGGGGGGGGGGGGCTTACATGGAGGCCGCCTCGGACATCAGGAACCAACCCTTGTCGCCGGAGCGCGCTTCGAGGATGTCGATGGCCTTGAGAGTCATCTCCTTGAGTCCGGGCTGGTCGAGAGCGGGCTTCTTGTCACCGGTGGGCGACAGGGACTGGTTCAGGTTCTGGCGGTAGACGTTGCGGTCGAGCCACTTGGCCATGTTGGAGGTGGTGAAGATACCGAGGGCCTTGTCCTTGGGGTTGGCGGACAGCAGAGCAGTGCGGTTCTGGATGATCTTGTAGTCCTTCTTGGCGAACTCCTGGTAGTAGTCCTTGCCCTGGTAGGTGACACCGCCAAGCGAAGGAGGGTAGAACTGCTCGGCGCCTCCACCGAAAATGACATCGATGGGGACGTTGGTCCAGGTGTAGTTTTGGACACCGTTGAGGTAGGTGTCGACGATAGCGCCGTACTCGCCACGGTTGCGAGTGTGCGAGACGAGCGCGGCAGGAGTAGCGTCAGCAATGTATGCAGTCGAGACGATACCGATGTGTCCGCCGGTAAGACGGTGGAACATCTCGGCAATGGTCTCGACCTTGGGGTCGTCAAAGGAGTTCTTGCTGGAGTCGGCATAGACGTTCAAGCAGTTGACTGTGCTCTTGTGGCCAGTATTGAGGGCAGCAGCGGAGTTGGCAGAGTCGGTGATGAAACTGTCAATGGAGTGGGTCATCTGGTGACCAAGCACGGGGAACTTGTCCATCGCCATGGTGGTCTGGTACTTTCCGTTGATGCTCTTGTGACCGATCAGGCGTGCGGCCGTGATCATGTTGGTGGTCATACCATCTCCGATGAAGAGAATGATGTTCTTGGTCTTGCGCTCCTCGGCAAGGTCGCGAACGAGCCAGGTCGCCTCGGTCTTGCTGCCGTTGTTGTAGTTGAGGGTCGCGGTGTACTCACCGGGCTCGTAAAGAGCAACACGGCGGTAGGCCTTGGACGCTACATTGACGAGAGTTGGCTTCTTCGCGTCACGAGCGAAGAGGTCTGTGGAGTGTCAATTGTATCCCAGCTATCATGCAATGGTGACGAATCTTACCCTCATACCAGGTGAAGTTCCACTTCTCAAGCTTGGGATCCTGAAGCTTGAAGTACTCGGTGACCGGCTTGGTCTTGCCATTCTTGGTGATTGTGAATGTGAACTTCTCATCCAAGGGAAGTCCGATGGCCTCGGATCCGTTCTTGGGCTGGTGGACTTCGAGACGGATGTCGAAGTACTGACCGGCGAGAAAGTCGGCCCTATCATCAATTGATTAGATTAAGCTCAGACTGATCGTTTGGGATGCTCACTGGTCCGGAGGGAAAACGCAGCCTTGAAATTGGTCAGTCTTTGTCAACAATTTGGGGAGAATCTGGTCGTACCGAGCGTTGGGCAAGTACCGAGACGCTGGAAGGTTTGCGCGGACACAGCGCCCACGAGCAGGGCAGCTGCAGCACCAATTGACGTGGTAGACTTCATGGCGAACGCTACAAAGAGTGAAATATATACAAGACTCTTAGGAGATGCGATAGCAAGCAATGCAAAGCTGCAGGGCCAGGCTTTATAGCTCCCAGAGCTTCGGACCTGCGTTCAGAGCTCCTTGCAGTTTCGGGACATCGTCAGCACATGGTAGCGACCGACCGTACCAGGGTCTGCAGCTCATCCCCGCGGGCTGGTCGCCTGTACTGCAGACGGGTCGGCCAACCGTCCTTGGCTGCCCTCGTGCGATGTTTGCGCTCTGTGACTGCTCGAGATCAACTTCCCAGCTGCCAGGACCAGACCTGATTCCGCTGGATTGGCTCAGCCACGCTGCCACTACCATCATATTGACGACGGACGAGCTGCCTTTTCGAGTTTGAGACGCACGTTATTGATGTTGATTTGAGCGGGTGGTACATGTTCTTGGCGAAACGTGAACGATAGCGGAGTCGTGATTCGTTGTGGCTTGGGTGTGGAGAATACTCCGCCCGCGCGGCGTTCTTGGCATCTGCAGTCGAGGGCAGGGTGTTCGTTGGAGACACTATGATTGGGTCTGAGGCGGCTGTAGAAGGGAACAAGACTTTGGCATGAGCTTCGATCCGGATTCTGTGCCGCAAAACGTGCTGGATGGAACGTTTGATGACGGCGTTGCCCGGTGCCAGTGGACAGTCAATTTTGTATCTCCTGAGTCTTTGCGCGATATTCCCGCGAGGTCTTCTCCGCGCTCAGCAGTGTGCACTTCGCCAAATCCGAACAGTAATTGGCAGGACTGAGCAAGGTTGCTTGACAATAATCTTCTGGTCGATATGTAAGCCGAACTGTAGAGGTATTCGATGATGCGACCAGAGGATGGGCGTTGCTTTGTCAAAGTGGAAGCCTTTCGAGTGCTGAAATGGCTAGTCGGAGCTGGCAAGACGCAGGATCCTTATCGCAAACGGTCCAAAAGGCAGAAAGGTCCATCCAGAGCTCTGGCTGTGCGCTATTCCACGATGGTGTAGCTTGACAGCGCTCCACTCTGGACACTCTGTTTGTGATGCTACACCCCGGCGCGTGTCTCCCGCGTCACCTCAAACCTCTAATGCTGTCAGACATCAATATGATCGCCGCGCATCCGCGCACTGCTGCAGGAACCAGGTACCCCACAGATCGTGAACCTTGGTTGCGATTCGGTCCGCTTTGTTCGATGCAGACTCGCCATCAAGGTCTTTGCTGGATCGGTCGTAGTTTAGTAAACAACGACGTCACCACTCAGCCCTCAACAGCTGCTGTCCTGGCGATGAGCCATTGTTTAAACCTCCTGTGTTCCTTTCTGTGCCTATGTTTCTTACTAGACGTCTCCTTCGTGCACCAATTCGCCGCGTTCCAAACTTCCAGAATTTCCAAGTTCGAGCTGCAGCTGCGAAAGCTCAAGCATCCAAGCACGCGACAAAACCGCAGCGCAAATCAAAAGACACGCCAGCCAAAATGTCGAAAAGAACAGCGTACGATCGCGACGAGCTTGGCCATACATCGACCAAGCGGGCAAAAGAAATTGACGAAAACACGCCCTACGATCAATTGAAAGAGGCTTTGGACGCGCAGGACGAGAAGAACGAAGTTACAAAGGTGGTGCACTGGTTCCATCCCAAAGATCTGAGGTGCCAGGATAACACTGCTTTGCACCACGCTTCAGAGCTTGCGCAGAGTTCCAAGAAGCCGCTCATCTGCGTGTACCTGCATTGCGCAGCTGACGAGTCATGGCACGGAACAAGCCCAGCACGTATGGACTTCATGTGCGAAGGCTTGGCCATTCTGCAGAAAGAACTGAAAGACCTCAATATTCCCCTGGTTTTCCTAGAGTGCGATGATCGCAAGGAAATTGTACCAACCGTAGTCGACTGGCTGAAGAAGCAAAAGGTATCACACGTCTTCAGCAACTACGAGTACGAGATCGACGAAATGCGACGCGACCTCAAGCTAGTAAAGCAAGTGGGCAACGATGTGCAAGTCTCGATATATCACGACCAGACAGTCGTAGAGCCTGGAACAATGTTGACAGGCAACGGAAAGCCAATGAAGGTGTTCACGCCATACTTTGGCAAGTGGCTGGATATTGTCAAGGAGGAGCCAGAGCTTTTGGACCTTCGGCCAGATCCGAAAGAGCAGAGCGCTGAGATCGCAAAGGAGCTCAAAGATCTATTCGGCACGAAGCCACCCAAGCCAGGTAAGGACAAGCAATTCGGAAGCGAGGAGGAGAGGAAGCGCATACGCAAGCTCTGGCCTGCAGGCCACAAGGCTGGAGCAAAACGTATGGACACGTTCCTCAAAACCATCAAGAACTACAAGGAAACGCGATCGAATCCAGCCGAAGACTCTACTTCACGTATGAGTGCGTATTTCTCTGCTGGCATGTTCAGCGTGCGTGAAGCCTTGCGAAAGGTCAGCGACTACAACGGCGGGAGCAGCGACTTCACTGAAGGGCGATCGAAGCCTGGAGTGTACAGCTGGGTGCGCGAAATCGTATTCCGTGAGCTGTACCGACAGACAACCATGATGACACCGCACACCTCCATGAACCTTCCTCAGAATTTGAAGTTCGACTACGTACAATGGGAAGACGATGAGGAGGGTTGGGATAAGTGGTACAAGGGGCAAACCGGTGAGCCTTTCATCGACGCAGGCATGCGCCAGCTCAACCACGAAGCGTTTATGCACAACCGTCTGCGCATGAATGTGTCGTCATATCTGTACTGCAATTTGCTCCTCGACTATCGTCGCGGCGAGCGCTATTTTGCCGAGACGCTGATTGACTGGGATCTCAGCAACAACACACAAGGCTGGGAGCCAAGCTATACCGTCTTTAACCCTGTCAGCCAGGCTGAGCGCAACGATCCCGACGGCGACTACATTCGCAAATGGGTACCTGAGCTGAAGGACGTTGAAGGCAAAGCAATCTTTGCGCCGTATGCCAGGCTCAGTAAGGAAGAGTTTGAGAAGCTGGGATACCCTAAGCCCCACGTGGATTGGAAGAAGACCAAGGCGCGGTGCATGGAGAGATTCAAGAACGACATGTCTGGTGTTGAACCTTGAGAGCTTTTCGGATGAGATGCAAAGGCAGGAAACTTTTCGAATAGAATCGCGTGGGATGTTGTAGACTGCGTTGCAGCGGGATGTCATCGAGAACGTCCACGATTACCGGCTGGCGACTGCGATATTTATCCACTGGCCTACTTGATTCTGGTTCTTGATTGTGCCGCAGTTCAGGTAAAGGACCTAGTAATATCTAATAGAACTGTAATACTCCTCATCCTTTCAAAATCTCGTAGGATTTTGAGGGCCCCTCCGAGTTGGCTGGGCTTAGCATGCACGCTTGCCTACGTACCCCGCCTCAGCCTCGTCACCTATCCCGACTGAACGACAACAACATCTTACCACGACACTGAGCACATTAAACAACTCATCTCTCCTATGTGGCTCCTCAATACGCATACGATCACCCTTCGCAACTTCATTGCAGACATACCGAATTATGTAATCTTATCACATACCTGGGAGGAAGAGGAGGTGACTTTCGATGACATTGGCAAGCCTGATCAGTGTGCAACGATGAAAGGCTACGCCAAGATCTTGGGCTGCTGTAGACAGGCAGTTCAGGATGGATTCGAGTGGGCTTGGATTGACACTTGCTGCATCGACAAACGAAGTAGTGCGGAGCTATCAGAGGCGATCAACTCCATGTACAAGTGGTACTGGAATGCAGGAATCTGTTACGCCTATATCTCGGATTTCAGTGATCATGGATCAGTGCCTCTGGATCTTGGCTATTCCAAGTGGTTTACGCGAGGCTGGACTCTCCAAGAGCTCCTAGCGCCGAGCCCTGTCGAGTTTTATACTCAATCTTGGTCCTTCATTGGTACCAAGGCTGGAATGTTGAAAACTTTACAGGACATCACCAAGATTGATGAGCAATACCTCGAAGACAGAGACAAGATACGGCTTGCGAGCACAGCGACCAAGTTCAGCTGGGCATCCCTACGGGAAACTACTAGGGAAGAAGACATTGCGTATTGCCTCCTTGGACTAGTAGGCGTCAACATGCCTATGTTGTATGGAGAAGGGTACCGTGCATTCAACCGACTGCAATTGGAGATTTTGAGGAAGACAAATGACCACACCATATTCGCGTGGAACTTTCACTATTCCACGCCATCGCCACTGGTAGGAGTTCTTGCTCCTTCACCTTTCTATTTCGCAGATTCGGCAGATACTCGGCCGAGTGGCACTCCTCGTCCGACCGAAAGTCTGACACACGAAATAACGAACAACGGACTAAGAATCACATTGCCTATCGTCGAGACCGACGATAAAGACGAACTTGTCGCTCTGCTTCACTGCGAGAACAAGAAAGGTAGCAGACTCGGCATCCACCTCGGTAAAGCGAGAGAAGGGAGTCTCCAGTATGGAAGATTTAGGAGTTCGGATGGTCTCATGGAATGTGGACAGCAACGTGGCCGTATGTCTACCTTGTATATGATGCTGGAGACTGAGGCACAGCCTGATCTCGAGAAATTTGACTATATTGACATCAGAAATGTCCAAGGCAATTGCGGCTACCAAATTTCAAACGTCTCTTTGAATTCCAGCAATGGTCATGAGCATATCGATACCAATGCGGGTAGTTTTAGACTATATCATCGCGAAATTGTCCTGATCAACCTAGCTCTGACTCCCAGGGATTCTGAAAGTATTGCAATACTGTTCGGTCTTTCATCCGGTGGTCACCCGGTTTGTTATGCAATCGGACCAGCCTTGGAAATCAATGAGACTTTCAGAAAAGCTTGGAGCTCCGCTCTTTCCGATACTCTTTTGGATCAGGCCAATGTGGCTGGTACTGATCGCCAACGTGTTGTCATGTACGATCGCGGACAGCACCTACTCATCGAAGTCAAGTGTAAGAAATGCTTGCGATCAGAACGACAAGTTTGGGTCGTCAGCATTCAGATCACCAAGTGAATCTGCAGCTGTGAAATCGATGCTGACAGCAACACCATCTGTACGTGTGTGGTCTTCCCGTTTTAGAGGGAGCAAATGAAGGAGACGGGTGGTTCTTTACCTCCCCTACAATTACGAACTCGCGCGAAACGAAACAATTGGATTTATGGCTGGAGTTTATGAAATAAATTAGGTTTTTACGGAATATAGGCAGTAGTCTCAATCCAACGCGTGCTTACGGCGCTGCGCTATACAACTGCGTCCCGTTCTTGTTAAACCCCGTTACCACACTCTGCCCCCTCGTGCTCGTCGCCCACTTCGCAAACTGCTGTGCCAGCGTACCGTTCCTCGCCTTGTTTCCCACAAGCAAATGCCCTGGCAGCAACAAAGGGTCGCTTTCGTCATCAGTACCCACTTTGTACTGCTTCAATGCTGCCGTCAGGTTCGGCTGTAGTTGCTGCAGGGACAAAAACGTCCCCCGGTCTGTCAAAGTGTACTCTTTCAACAAGCTCGCGGTACTCAGTGCCTGGATCGGAAACGCCGGGAACTGGTGATACCATGTCGAATACGGGAGCGCCCAGGGCACTTGGCCGATACCCAGCCATAATGTCGATTCCTTGAGATTGGTGGCAGATTTGTCGTACCGAGTCAAGAAGCGTGTCGGAACTGCTGTTTTCGCATTGTTCAGCTCTCCAGCTTGGTAGATCTTTGCAAAGATCGTGGTTGCAGTCATGTTGCTGCTGACATTGGCAGGGTTCTCGGGCGGACCGGCGATGATGAAGTGGTCGCGGAAGAGATAGTAGTATCCGGTCTTTGCGTCGATGATGCCTTGTTCCGCTGCGAGTTGTTCGGCTGCGGGGAGGTAGGAGATGCCGAGATCTGCTTCACCTGATTGGAGGTTCTTGATGGTGAAGGTGGTATCGCTTAAGACCTGTATTGTATTAGAGCGTTGAAATATGCTGGCATAGATCGCTCGCGACTTACCCATCCTATCGAGAAGGCTTGCGAACCATTCTTTACACTGTCTTGGATGAAGGCATCGGCCAAGGCTGCAGCTTGGGTTAGCGATCGTATGTTCAGCTTTTGGTAACAGAGTCACCTTTGACTAAGCCACTTTGACCAGCGCCGCCGGTCGCTATGCGTAATGCTGTGTCATTGGATGCTGAAGTGAAACCGCCGTTGTATATTTCTGTTGGATCAATGAGTGCGTTGACCCCCCTGATTGCGACTACAGCCGCACAGAGAGTATGGATGAGACTAGAGGACAACATTGTAGGAACAAACTTGCTTTTGACTATCTTGCTGAAAATTATAGAAAACGTGCAGCGGTTTTGCGACTCTTATACATCTCTTCGGCTCAACTAAGACTGCCGCCAAGTAGCGACAGCTGATGGTAATCACACAAGCAGACTCAATATCCAGACTCGGATTCAATAGCAGTACCGTCATACTTCATTGTTCCACGGTGACGGCGCGGGCTGAGAAACGCCACGAGATCGCTGAAAGCGGCATCTCACTGCCAGCAGTATCATCTCATAGGCGGAACTGCGGCCCCGACCAACCCTATAAGTTTTGTGATTACTTCTGGTGTCGTAATTTCCAGCTCGGACTTGCTAGCATGCCATTCTCCAGGTAGCCATAGGAGAAAGTCGGCTTGGCAGATGCGGAGTACAGCTGCGAATGTGAGCAACTAGTGCTAGCGTGAGGGTGAGGCGTGCGGCTGAGTGTAGGGCTGAGATGGCACCAGCGACATGACAACCGGATCACTTTAGATAGAAGCGCTCTGAAATTATTTTGTTCCATTGCTACAATCGTTGGTCAAAAATGCCGACCTCTTCCATTGAGAGTGAACACCAGTTAATATGTGACAATACTATACCATCAAAACTGTTATTAGCAGTGCCTCGCATCGCGCCTCTAAGTACGCCTTGTAGATGAAGGTTATGAAAATTCTCTTATTTATTTCTTGGGATACTGAAGCTGCTGAACAGCGCCGCAATGGTGATAGCGAAGATGGCATAAAGCTCTTGATGCAGGATACCTTAGTATACCTGGACAACCATAGACCTAGTTTTGAAATCTAGGTCTTGCATCGAGGATATAGAATGCCTCAAGTTCTCTATTGTCTGCCAAATGACATCAGAAAATCGCTGCTTGATGTTGATTGGGTTCCCTGAGATTACCTCGGCGCTGTCTGTCATGTGAGGGGTTTCTGAAACCCGGAATATTGATAATGGGCACTGCAACCTGCAGCTGGTGGCGTACGGATGCCGTTTTGTTCCAGCTATTGAGACTCTGATGTAGGCTGACTTTGTCTCACAGATTCTGTCAATGGTTCTTGGATTTCTGTCAATGCAATGAGTCCAGAGGCTTGGTCTATTCGAATGGTAAGAGCGTCAAACCATGATTTATACTTCCGTGAGTTTCTGATCGCTCTTTAGGCAATGTTCATCATGGCAGCGAACTGTGCTGGCATCGTAGGAGCACAGCTTTTTCGATGAGATGACAGACCATACTATCGTCGGGGCTGGTCTATAATCACTGGGCTGTTGTCTTTTACACTGTTCTGTGTTATCACTTTACTTGTTGCATACTACCGCTCGAACGCTTGAAAATCAAACGCTGGCAGTATCGGAGAAGAAGAGCAGACAAAGGCACATGCTAGCACCAGGCTATTCAATTACTAAACACAGTACCTTATCGATTCCGACGAGATATTTGGCATTTCTGAATGTCACCGGTCGAAAAGCAATTATTTAAACGGACCGACCAATCATATGGGTCACTATCTCAAGGAGCTTTCGTCTACCAGAACTGCACCAAGTAGGCTTGAAGAGCTCCGATCAGAACATCTATGCAGCTCTTGAAGTCTTCAAGTGTCTCGCTGGAGCTGAATAGGAGCTTTCGTATCTGTAGATAATAAGACAGCCTTTTCATTTACCACTCACAGTGTGCTGAGTATTCACATTTCTCTTAGGCTTGACTACGATCCCCTTACCGCGAGCTGTCATCTGCAGGCCACTCCCAGGTGCCTGCACAGGTATCCACTTGTTCTGTCGAGATGAAGGTGCAGAATGAGAAGCTGCAGATGCTCAAAGTCCAATGCAATATGTCTGCCGTTGTTCGTCGCTGCGACTTTGTTGTGTCATGTCGTCCGTCTGCTCGGCATTGCGCTATGTTACTCTACTTATCTGCTTGTATGTCTAATTGTATGGCTGCTTGTTCGAAATTTCCATGATGGCTATATTTAGCCGTCTGGGATGATCAGCAGGTCTGTGCCTCGTCTGAAGTTTTGCATCCAACTCACACGTAACTCGACGTGACCCCAATTCTGAGGATGTTGTTCGTTCGACCTATTCGCTCTCTAATGCTGGCAACCTCTTCTCGCTGGAACGGCCACGATGGCCTTTCTCTCACCCCTTCCATCTCCGCGACGGCCGACAGTCTAATATTGAGTTGCTGCAGCTTTCTTTTTGTAAGATCAAACACATTGCCCTCGAGCGTCAGTGTCAAGACAGACGCACACCATGGATCAGAGGGGTCAGTGCCTTTCACACGTCTGTAGAGCTGTGTCAGGAGGTTCTGGAGGGTTTTCACTTCGTCAAAACAGCCCATGCGCTCAGTATGGCTATCATTTGTGATGCGCAAATAGCCGACGACTTTACTAGAAGTGTCGAGGATAGAAATAATGCTTGTCAGTATCCTACATGGCTCCATAGTTTAGTCAAAGTAAAGGAATGCAAAAGTAATTCCAACGATGATGTCGCAGTCTTATGAATGCTTTTGTGAGCATCCTGGCAGGCATATAAAGCGCAATCTTCTGATGAGCACAATGGGAGAATTGGTGTGTGTCAAGACGGGGTAATTGTCAAGTGCCGCTTGGCCGCCCACTACAATGAGCCACATCGAAAGGTTCATATTCCCAGCTTCGTAACGACTCAGCTTTCCGGTGTCTTAGGCGAAACCGTGCGCACGTCCGCTCTTGCGTCAACTGGCTGCTGGTCCTCGAGGGCTGCATGCAGCACTTCTCATATCAACACCGCGAGATTGGTGACGAGTTTTCAGAGCAGCATCAATTCGTGTTTGATGTCCCCTACTGCAGACACCAATCAATTGCTGTAAAACGATCATCTTTGCGACGCGCGTGCTGGCGTTTGATCAGCAATTGCTCGACTCATCCAGGAAGCGGTCGACGCCGCGACTGCCTCCGCACGTTTCTCGTTTGCAGCTGCGACCAAACAACTCCTGTCCAGGACAACACAGTGTGAAGCTGTCAGAACACGGGCCTGCTAGTGTCGAGTGTCGAGATGCGAAACGCCAAGGTGGGTTGTGGTTAAGTAGTTTGATATCGTGAACGTCCCCAGAACTGCAGGCGCCTGAGGCACCTTCCGTTTTGCGCGGGAGAAACAACAGCGGCGCACCTGCCTATCTCGCCGCAACCCCGCACATCGATATCGCGGAGCGCGATAGCATAGCAAGGCAGGTGAAATAGCAATTACACATGCTGGCGCTTGTCTGGGATGGTTTTTCAGCGAGACTCGAGGTGTTCGGCGACAATGGTTCCAAGGTCAGCTCCCAGGACCCTGGATGCAGATCCAGGCCGCCATTCCAGCAGCGCAAGGGGGCGCTGGTCAAGCCGTGCGTCTTTGATCGCGCACGTTTTTGACAGGTTTCAGCTCCTATTTCCCAAGTCACCGGCCGAGCCGCAAGCAGCTGAGGCTGTCTAGCCTCATTATTACTTAGAGTTGTGGTCAGTGATCCAGACGGCATCCGGGCGCAGCCTCGTGCGCTATGACAATGATGTGGCCAAGGCAGAGCCGCCGACCCATGGATCCGGCTCCTTCTTCCACCCTGCTGCCCTGCACCGACGTATTGAACCGGGCTGGCAGTACGAGAACCAATGCTGACTAGATCCATACATTGCGCTGTCACTGTCACCTGCTCTCTCTTGCTCTTGCCCGAGAGCTCTTCACCCCATCTCACGTCGCTGCTCTTGCTCTTGCTCTTGCACTTGGAAGGTGTGCTGGCGCCAATGATATGATTCCGCCGTGAACGTCCACCCGTCCCCTGGTCCCTCGACTGTCGTCACACTCCTTGGTCCTCGGTCGCTTGCCGCCCAACAGCCACCCGTTCCCGGCGCCGCCAGCAGCACTGCACCGCTCGAAACAGCAGCAACAGGGCGCCCTGGGTGTCCCCCAGCTAAAAACACAAATATTGATATTGCCAGCACAGCATGGCCGAGTTTGCGTAGGTGCAAGCGAATTGCTGCCAGCGCTCCGTCTGATGTACAGCAGGTTCATACACACAGCCGCGCCATGGGTCCACAACAGCTCCGGGAGCGTGACGCCCTCCCGGCTGCGGTCACTCAGCCCCATGCCCGCAAAGAAGGAGGTCACCAGGTCCATCTCGACGCCGCACCTCGCCAAAGCCGCCAGCGACAACGATGACGGCATGAACACCATCCCAGACCCGCGAGCACCCACGCCCCAGCCGCAGATCTCGCGCCACAACTCGAGCGACTCGCACCCCGACCTCAGCCAGGAAGTCTCGACCCTCAGCACGAAGCTCATAAACGCCATCAACCACTCCACCATGCTCGACGACTCGCTGCAACAGACCCGGCATGAGCTGGAAGCGGCAAAGCAGCGACTCGAGCAGCTCGAGGCGCAGGTGAAGGACCACGAGCAGAAGGTTGCCAAGGGCCTGTTGGTCGAGAAGGTCGTCTACGATAAGATGGAGCGCCAGATGACGACAGAGCTGCAGGAAGAGCGCAAGCGCCGGGCAGAAGCTGAGCGCCTGAAGCGCAACACTGACGCTGAGGTGGAACAGCTGACGGCGGCGCTCTTCGAGGAAGCTAATGTGGTAGGTTTGGCCTTGTCTGCTCTAGTAGAGGATATACTAAGATCGAATAGATGGTCGCGGCAGCACGCAAAGAGACCGAAGCCTCCGACAAACGCGGCGAGCAGCTGAAGCAGCAGCTTGGTGACGCAGAAGTGCTGCAGCACTCACTGCAAGAGCAACTGCAGGACTTGAAGGGTGTCGTGGAGAGAATGAGCTCGCATGGCGGCGATGACGAGAGCAACATTCTCGCAACAACAACTGCACCCTCCACTCCTGGCATCACCCCGGCCGATAAGATGGCGAAGCTGCTGGAAGCCACCCACCTGACGCCCAACACACCAGGCTCCGAAGACTTCAGTCCCGACCACCCATTGCACTTCTCGCACCTGATCCACCCCGTCCTCCGATCCGACCTGACAGCTTTCGAGGAGTTCCAGGCCATGTTGAGGACAAGTCCTCAGTCAAACCCCTCGAGCCGTGTATCCAGTGGGAATTACAGCAGCTTGAACGTCTTGGGTCTGGGATCATTGGCGAACAGCTCGACTACGTCGCTCCCTTCCTCGATCAGATCGTCGCCGCGTGAACCAGCAGTCACCCAGCAATTGACGAATCTGAAGGACGAAAAGTTTTACAAGCGGGCACTCGCCGAGGACATTGAGCCTACACTGCGACTGGACATTGCTCCAGGTCTGTCGTGGATGGCACGCCGCACTGTCATCGGCAGCATCACAGCAGGATCGCTGGTCGTGGAGCCAAACCCACCGTCTACCTCGAGGTTCCGTGCGCCGATCCTGCCATGCTCGCTGTGTGGGGAGACCAGGAAGGAGGAAAAATACGCACGAAAGTACCGCTTCAAGACAGCAGACAACGAGGACTCGCAAAGATATCCACTCTGCGATTGGTGCCTGGGCCGCGTACGCGCAACATGTGACTACATTGGCTTCCTCCGCATGGTAGCAGCAGGGCACTGGCGGGCGGAGACGGAAGAGGAGAAGAAGAGTGCTTGGGAGGAGAGCGTGCGTCTGCGAGAGCGTATGTTCTGGAACCGTGTCGGCGGCGGCGTGGTCCCAGCATTCATACCTATGCGTGACAGCCCGCGCAGTCCTACGTTCGCCGACGCGGCAAAGACACGCATCAGCGAAGAATCCAATCAGTCGATCGAGATACCGGTCCCACCACCGAAGACCGAAGACGACCCTTTTCAAGCAACAAGCGCAGAAAAGGAGAAGCGCGTCTCTATCGGCCAGACGGTGATATCACCTGAAGTCAAGGAGACGCTCACAGAAGATGAGGAGAAGCACATCGAGGAGATGGTGCAGACACAGCTTAAGAGCGAAGTGCGCCGCTCGCTGGAAGCCAAGCCCGTGAGCGAGAAGCCCGAGTTGCAGCGCGAGCGCTCGCATTCGAACCCGCCGCCGACACCGCCCCGTAAGACAGAGGACCGTCTGAGCATCACTATACCGGGAGCATTTGAGTGAAGAGGCCTTTACCAACTTGTAATATTATTATTTTAGCATTTACACAGGCGCCGATTGCGGATCTATGGATCATTGCATTGGGGGAAATACCATGGTGGCGTTTGGCGTTTAGAAAGGACTGAAGCGATAGAAGAGGAGATGCAATAGTGACGGTGGAAGAGACATGGTGTAGGGTATCATTTATGGGCTCATCGCTATCTATATACTGCGTTCGACTGATTTTTTGTCGCCTCGCAGTTCAATCCAACCAATTTCGAACTTTTTCTCCTCTGTCCTTCGTACTGTGAAGCCAGACATAGATTTATTTCCCTTTCCCCTTGCCCTTGCCCTTGCCCTTCCCTTTCGCTTTCCCCTTTGCCGCAGGTGCAGCTGGCGACCCGGCCGCCAGCGCCTGGAACGCCTCACTGCGCGTCTTGGGCGCTGTCGAGCGGGTTGCGCGCGTTGGTGTGTCTGCATCCTTCTGCGGTGTTGACCGCGCAGCGAGCTTCTCCTTCTTAGACAGCTTGCCGCCCTTGCTCTTCGCGGGCGCGGGCGCGGGCGCAGGTGCGTCGAGATCCATCTCATCCTCGTCCTCGACCTCCTCACTCTCTTGCTCGTCCTCGCCAGCGCCAATGCGCGCCTTCTTCGCCGGCGTAGTCTCCTCCTCAGCGTCCTCATCTTCAGCACCACGCTTCTTCGGCGTCTCATCCTCAAACTTCTTGTTCGTCAACTTCCTCGCCTTCTCCAGCGCTCTTGACTTCTCCCCCTCCATCCTCTCCTTCCTCAACGCATCATACCTCTCATTCCCGCTCAACCCATGCTTGATAAACCTCTGCGCAGCACCGACGTCCAGCCTCGCTCTGCCCTCCTTCTCCTCTTGTTTCTGTGTGAACTCCTCCGCGGCTTTGATCTTCGCAAAGTAGGATTTCAGGCGCGCGAGCTCGGTGAAGACGGGGTGCGATTTCGCGTCTGCGCCGGAGGTGAGCAGCGCGTTGAAGAGGGTGGATTCGATGGCGTAGGCGAGCAGGACGTGCAGTTTTGAGCGCTCGAGGAGCGGGAGCGCGCGCGAGGTTGTGGTCAGGGAGTTTGGGGGGAGCAGCGGGGTCAGGGTTGAGAGCAGCTCGTCGATGTTGACTTCGAGGTCCTCGACCAGGTCGGGGAGGTCGGTTTGCGGGTCCATTGTTGGGGAGTCGATTGGATTGCTGGAATCTGGGTGGTGGAGAAAGATGGGGTGGAGGTATAGTTTGGCGCTGTGCGCGGGCGTGCACTTTGTGTATAAAAGAAGGTTGGTGAGGTTGTTTCTTTCACTGCTGCAAGGTGAAGAGGAAAGTCGCGACAGAAAATCTGGGCCGAGGTTCTGCCGCGGCGGACTACATGCTTGCATGAGCGCATCACCACTATGCACTTCCGCTTTCCATCTGCACGACATCCGCTGACTCGCCCGCACGCCCGCCGCCTTCTCCGATCCACCACCTCGATACACGCCATTGATGCGCCGCTGAGCCGTCCAAGCTGTCTCTCTCGCTCGCCCACTTCATCCCCAGGCTGCGGCCTCGGATACCGCACATACGCCCCCGATGCAGCCCCGGTAGCACGCGCCCCGGCCGGGTGGCTTTGCTGCAACGGCGCACATTCATGGAGAGCTGGACGAAGAAGGCCGAGGAGAACGAAGAGAGCGCCATGACGTCTGCGCCCTCGACGGCACCGAGCGCGGCCAGCCCTGCTGAGTTCTATCGCTCCAAGCCAGTGCTGGACCGCCGCGTGCATATCATGGGCGTGGGCAGCGTCGGCAGCTTTGTTGCGCATGCCATCCGCGGAGTGCCCAATCCGCCGCCCGTCACGCTGCTGTTCCCCAGCTGGAGCAGGCTCAATGCCTGGAAGGAGTCGCCGCAGCGCCTCTCGCTCATCACCGAAGGCGACACTGAGACCCGCGACGGGTACGAGGCCGAGCTGGCCATCCCGCGACTACGATACCATGGGCGGGAGGTGGCCATGTCCAGCAGCGGGGGCGACACAGTGCTCGAGGGCGAGTCGACGGCGCCCATCAGCTCGCTGATCCTGTGCTGTAAAGCGTACCAGGTGCTGCAGGGCCTGTCGGCGGTCAAGCACCGCCTGCATAAAGACAGCGTCATCCTCTTCATGCAGAACGGCATGGGCATCGTCGACCAGGTCAACCGCGACATCTTCCCCGACCCAGCCACGCGCCCGCACTACATGCTGGGCATCAACAGCCACGGCATGCACGCCTCGCCCGACGGCCCCTTCACCACGGTCCACGCCGGCTTTGGCACCATCTCGCTGGGCCTGCTGCCGCACGAGCGCCTGCGTGACCCCTCGGCCCCCTACGCCCCACGCACCAATGACGCCCTTCTCCCGCACACTACCTCCTCCAACCGTCCCCGCAGTGGCGCCTCCACGCCCGCCCAGCAGCACAGTCCGCCGCCACCTGGCACCCAGGAAGACGACGTCGCGCTGCCCCAGTCCACCAGCGTGCCCTGGACCCCGACGGAGCGCTACCTCCTGCGCACGCTCCTGCGCGTCCCCGTCCTCGCCGCAACCGCCTTCTCGCCCCCGGACCTGCTACAAATGCAGCTCGAGAAACTCGCCGTCAACTGCGTCATCAACCCGCTCACGGTCCTGCTCGACGCGCGCAACGGCTCCATCCTCTACAACTACAGCATCACACGCAGCATGCGCCTCCTGCTCGCGGAAATCAGCCTCGTCTTCCGCAGTCTCCCCGAACTCCAGTACATCCCCAACGTCGACAAGCGCTTCGACCCGGGCCGCCTGGAGACGCTGGTTGTCAGCGTCGCGAAGAAGACGGAGAGCAATGTCAGCAGTATGCTTGCCGATGTGCGCCGCGGGGGCAGGACGGAGATTGACTGGTTGAATGGGTGGGTGGTGCGTAGGGGGGAGGAATTGGGGATTCGGTGTTTGACGAATTATTTTTTGCTGAATTTGGTGAAGGGCAAGCAGGGGATGATTGAGAAGGAGGTGGATGAGGGGGTTCCGGTTGTTGAGGGGAGGGAGGGGAAGGGTGCGCGAGAGGGGGAGGCGGAGGTGCTGGTTAGGAAGAAGGTCGCGAGGAGGGGGAGGCAGAGTGCGAGTGAGGAGAGTGGTGAGGTTGGGCGAAATGACGAGAAGAAGGAGTAGTGTCTCCCCCTGCATATGCTATAACCACCACTTAGTAAACCAATCTCACACTAAACACGTTTTCAACCCCAACACCTAATCCTCATCCCCCCCCCCCCCTACTATCTATCTATCTCCGACACAAGCACCCCCAACCGCCCAAGAATGCCCTTCCTATATCTATATCCTACCCCTTGCACTTGCCTTAGGTTCCCAGGTGGTTCCCAGGTCGTCCCCATCGCCCTGTATCCAGTGACTCACTGCCCCCCCCCCCCCCCCCCCCCCCCCCCCTTCCTACGATTCTTTCACAGAGAGAGAGAGAGAGAGCTTTGCCACTGCGCTGCATCTGCAACCGCAGCACCTGTCTGTATATACTCACGCTGTCTCTACAGCCTATCCTCTCTCGCACAACCTTGACGAAGCAATGGAAAAGGTATGTCCGCAGCTCTTGGCTGCTCTTTTACTTTTCTTAATCTTTGTGGTGAAGAAGGGGGGGGGGGGCGGCTGTTTGTGAGTCTCTGTGAAGTTGCGTGCGCCGAGGGGGAGGGGGAGGGAGGGGACGGATATGCGGAGGTGAGTAAGTAGATGGCGAGTTTGTCCCTGGAGACGGCAGGCTAAGGCGCGGTGCTAGGACGGCTTTACGTGCGTGGTGTAACGCCGTGGGCTGGTGGAGTGGCTTTGCTGTGTTGGGGGTCGCTGGCTGGCGAGTGGGTTGATGGGGTGACGAGGTTGGGTTGGTGGTGGAACGGGGAGGGAAAGGTGGGATTTGGGGGGTTTGGTTGGTTGTTTAAGTGAGGGTGGGGGAGGGAAGCGGAGTAGATGGGGGGATGGGGATTGAATGAGAGGATGCGGTTCTAGATGGGCCTTGTGGTGGTGGATCTGCTGAGTTTGGGCGGGTTTGTTTGATGTTTTGTCTTGTTAAGGGCTGGAGTGGGGTGCACTGTTTGGAGGATCATCGATGGAGACGATTTGGTGAATTGGTGAAGGTTGTTGTTTGCTGCAGTAGGAGCTGTGGCGTGGAAGCGTGAGGTGCTGGCTGTGGACGTATCCTGTTTGCGATTGTGATGTAGGGCCTAATCAACTCTAAGCAAACATCTTGTACAGTGCGGAGTTTTGCAGAATCATTCAGAAGTAGTGTTCCTGTGGGTAGGTATGTTCCATAATAGTAGGTCTGGAGTTTATATCGGAACAGCCTACCAGCGGTAATCAGTCCTTGCTCTGGACGAGCTACATTCTTCCTGGAATACCAAATATCTCGTCAGGCCTGACAGACAGTCATCCAACCACCGCGTCCTTCCAGTGCGTATACCCTATACCCTCACACCGTCGAATCTCTTCACCCACAAGTCGCCTAACCTCCCTCACATGCAAGAAGTCTCTGCTGCTCTCAATAGGCCCGACATCTAAACGTGGCCTTGGGAATACGCGATCATGTTTAGCTACTGCTAGGTATGTTCCAGCGTGCTCCGCATAAGCGACTCGTGGTGCTGTTCCACATGTTTGACTAACCTTCGGCAACGGGCCGACTAGTGTGGGGTACTCGCACCGGTACATCAGGCTATTTACACCCACCACAAGGTGGCTAATAAGAGATTGTTTACACGCTGTGTAGGATCTTACACCCGCGGAGATTTGAAGTCTGGTAGCGAGGAGACCCTGCGTTGGAATGGGACAGGTGTGGCGCGTTGGGAGGTACTGAAGGGGTAATATTTTCATGCTGTGCAACGATGCATGCGGTGGTGGGGGGGTCGTACTGTGGATGTATGCATGACGTATTTGCAAAGGCCTGTGGTGTGTGGTGTGCGGTGTGTGTGTGTAAGCCGCGCGTGAGGCGCCATACGGAGGAATTCAGACTGAAGGATCTAGCGCTTGATAGTAGACGCAGCTCGAACGAATCCTACGGCGGTAGAGCGTAAGGATTCACTGTATCAGGAATCTTTCCGCCGAAAGCGGGAGCGGCTGCAACGTTCGCTGCTGAAGAGCAATTGACTGGACATTCGGATATAACTTCCTTCGAGAGCTCACGTAGCAACTGTACATCGAGAAACTGTATCTCTGTCCCGCGCAAACGGTATTTGTTTTTCGCCTCTACGCGGAAGAAGCCCAGGTAGGCGCTCGGAGCCACGGTCCACGTCTAGCATCGGACCACTAATCCTTCTATACAGCATCAGGCCCGACTATAGCGGATCACTTCCCAGGAGGGAACTTCCTGCAGAAACATCCTGCAGCACTATACGAAGCTCGAGATCGAAGATGACCAATGGCCCCGGTTGAAACCACTACACTTGCTAAAGTGGCATGCAAGCTGCGAAGAATCTACTCTTCTTCGCTAAGAGTGGCTGTTTGCTCCGCGCCAATAGATATCCTTCATGCCGACTACAGGGCCTTTTTCGCCAGCGCGGCAGTTCTCTGCGTCATGGCGTCTACAGAGTAAGCAACGGGAGCGCTTCCGAGGCGGGGGGATTGGTGGATCGAGATGAGGGTATCGTTTCTATGTCGGCGTTCCTCTTGTCCAAGACCATGTGTATGATGCCTTCTATGCATGGCTGGTCGCTGTCTCGCGTCTTGCTCGACCAGCCGTGCAAGGTGGATGAGGCGCCGGGCGGCGCGGGCGGCGGCGACGGGAACGGCAGCACGGGCTGTGGTAACGGCCTTTGGTTTAGGTTGTGACCTGACAGCTTGTATCTGGGAGATTAAGAGGATAGGTGGAGATGTTGGGCGTGTGAGCACGTGGGTGGGTAGCGAGCACTGTTGAAATTTGGTATGGTATGCATGCTGGTTGACGCGTTGCGGTAAGGGATTGGTGGACTACTTATACCTTTGAAAGGTTTGACAAGAGAGTGCTCCGCCTATTGCTTCAATTATTGTCACTTTGCAGTGTTGTTTGGTGCATTGGATCTATCTTGTGCATTGGATCCATCTTGAAATCTTCTTTACAGCAACTGTATTCAATCTACACGATGCTGTGTCTCACATCCTCCCCCTCCTCTAGGCTGAAGCGAATCATCGCTGCTCTGCACACAGGGCGCTCTACACCTCCAGCACAACCCGTCAACGACTATGCATCTCAAGTCTCGAAAGGAAGGAGCTGGCTCCAACACAACGCACGGCGTATGCTCAACCACATCGAGACCTCCGGTCTCTTTGAGGACAACTTCTCCCAATTCTTCATCATGGAAAACACAAATGACATCTCCCTCCTCCACCTCCAACCCTACAACGATCTTGAAACCGACTCATCCATCCAAACCCTCACAAGCACCGCTAAGCGATGGAACTACTTCCTCCGCGACCCAGTCGGCACAACGAAAACATTCCCCGAAGACGTCGACACAACATCCTACTCCCTCCTCGCCTTCACCCCAACCTCCGGTGTCCACCAAATCCTGGACGACATGCTCGCCAACAAAACTTCCGAGGGCCTTGTCCAAACCTACTGGGATCCCACACGCCCACGCATTGATTTCTGCGTGCAGGCGAATGTGGTACGCGCTTTCTACAAGTACGGCCGCGGCGCCGAAGTCCAGGAATCGCTTGCGTATGTCCGCAAGGCGCTCGAGGAGGAGGAGTATCTCGAGGGTACGAGGGTGTACTGCGGCCCGGAGATCTTCTTGTTCTTTGTGTCGCAGCTTGTTGGCAACAATCCACAGGCACCGGAACTCCAGGCTTTGCGTGGGCCACTTGTCGAAGCGATCACCGCTAGACTGGGTGTCTACGAGACTGAAGTTGCTGCAACGAAACGCGATTCGACGCAGACGGATCAGGTGAAGACGGAGAAGGAGAGTGCGAGTGCAGCTGAGGTTGATTGTCTTGCGATTGCTATGCGTGTTCTGGCGTGTCAGTCTTTGAAGGTTCGTCCTGGTGGGTTTGAACGGGAGGTCGAGCGGCTTGCGGCGATGCAGTGTGAGGATGGAGGGTGGTCGAAGGCGTGGTTGTGTAAGTATGGACGGAGTCAGCTGAGGATTGAGAATAGGGGTGTGACTACTGCGTGTGCTGTGAGGGCATTGGAGGCGGAAGTTGGGAGGTAGAATCTTTGAGATAGAATGAGCGAATAGATCTCTGACGAATGACTTAGTATTGGACTGGTGTCAGTGGCAAGAGTCTATCGGTAATTGTTAAGATGCAGAGCGCTGCCTTCACACGATTGTACACTAGGACAAATTATTCATGGCTGAGAGTCCGAGGGCTGAAGTGTACCCGAGCGTTTCCTTAGCATAGGGGGCTGGAGTAGTTTACTCAGCAAACAGGCAATAGAAGGCTATGGCTGACTGTCGATCCGCTTGTGTCGTTTGATCAGGGTGCAGATATCACTGAAACATGTCTCGAGAGTGAAAGCAGTGATTTGTGATGTTCTGAACTTTGCTTGCCTGCAAATGTCTTAGACAGTAACAGTGAAAGGAGAATGTTTGCTCCACTTGCATGTAAAGAATCCCCTGGCTAGCACCCTCACACTCTTTCCTACACACTATTCCCTACACACGAACTGCAACCCAACAATCACAACAACTGACACTCGTTACCATGTCATCTGACCAAACCCGCATCGCGGAGCTGGAAGCGCAGCTCTCGCAAGCCCACGGCGCGCTCGCAGAGAAGAACACAACCCTCAAGAACGCCAAGAAGCGACTCGCAGCTTCACTCAAGCAAGTGCACAACAAGGACGGCGAAATCAAGGCCCTCAAAGAGCGCAACACCTGGCTTGAGGGAGCAGAGAAATGCCACCAAGACGCCCATGACTCCATCGCCACTTTCAACAAAAACGTCGACAAGCTCACCATCCAACTCGTCACCACCCTGCGCATCCAGAACCATCTCACAATGTCTGGGCTGACCTCGCTGGCTTCGATCGTTGCTAAGTTGCGTAAACATTCCGCAGTCTCCGCATCCCCAGTGTTGCGCGATAGTCTCGGGGACGCAGCAGAGATGCTCGTGGAGATGGCGAGCCATGACCAACTCGAAGAGCTCGACCGCAAGATGTTCTGGTGGTGCAAAGGCGTGTTTGAACTGCATGGCTACGCAGCCGCGCATCATGCTATGAACGAGGTTGAGGACGGGGGGTGCCTGTGCCACGAGGGAGGAATCGATCTCAAGGACCTTAAGGCGAAGATCAAGAAGCGGATGAAGATGTATGAAGCCGCGCGTGAGAAACTGGAGGTGCTAGTGGGAGATGGGTTACTGGAGCGTCGAGTGATTTCGAAGAAGAAGTATGCTGAGATCCAAGAGAATATTGCGGCGTTTGTAGAGGCGCACTTGGCGTTGAAGGAGAAGGACAACAAAGGCGGATACTATGGGTTTCATGAGGATGGGTGTGTCAAGCAGGTTGATGTGGATATCGAATGGGAGGATTGGCGGTTCCCCTGGCCGGGCTGCTTCGTTGAGAACATGGTGCAGGATATCTTGGAGGGGGAGAACGAGGATGAGGATGAGAGCGATTAGGAAGATGAGGTGGAAGAGAAGGAGGTGTGAGGAGTGGAACGGAATACTTGAGGAGCGGTGTTCTGTAGCTCGATGCACTAGCTTTATCAGAGATACTTATGAAGCGTCATCTGTCCGATAAGCTAATCAACAATGCAATTTAAAACCTGGCAGACTTTTTGTAACACCTCTGGCTGAGGCTCGATGTGGTCATGGGCCTTTGATCGGAGCATTACAGGGTGAGGCTGCCTAGCTCAACTGTCTCCCATCTCTCTGGAGCACGCTTCGTGCATTTGTTTTGCTTGGGTCATGTAACTGCTCTTTTACATTTGTATTGATCTGTACCCAAGGATACGAAGAAAGACGTGGTGAAGTCTACACAGGCAGCAAGTAAGCGCTTTACTATGCGCCCAGGGGCCACGGACTTTGGAAGATATCCGGTCCCTTCACCTATGCCAAAAACGCCCACTAAGAACACCAATACATCACTCATGCCTCAACCACATCTCATTATCTGTCTCCCAACGCGCCTGCTGCAACTCCACCGATCGCGACACCAACGCTCACACCAACAAGGCCCTGCTGCGCCCGAGTAAATCTCCTACTCTCTCTGAATTTCGGCTTCTCGACACTCTCCGGCTCCGCGATGCCCATACTACCCGGCGGCGCATCCTTCAGCTGGCCATATCTGACTCTCCTCTGCCCCACCTCCTGCAACACCTCTTCGAAATCCGCGTGATGGCCGCGCACATTGTCCGGCTTGATGATGGGCGCATTGAACGCGTTTGCGATCTCTAGAGGGCCGAGTGTGACTTTGCGCCCGAGCTGCCAGAAGCCCCAGTACACGGGAAAGACAAGCAACATGGTGATGAATGTTGCGACTAGAGCGCCGGCTACGTATCTGTAGTCCGTATCGTACTCTTCCACGATGCCGGTGACGCTAGCGAGTGCACTTTGCGACGCCATGTTTTTTCCCGCTCGGTCGTGCACAGAGACGGAGGGCTGCCCACGCAGGTAGAGGGCGGCGACGAAGGAGAGCGTGTTGATTTTGCGGAAGAGATCGACAAGTGGATCGTCGAGTCCTGGGCGGTCGATGTGGTAGTAGCAGCGGCTGAAGTCCTCCTCCGTGTTGCTGTCGTCGGCATAGAAGATGGTTTGCGCGAGACCGCCGCGCAGCGTGATGTCCCAGTCGTCTCGGTAGGTGAAATTTGCGGATGAGGCGTAGAGGTTGTTGAAGACGTAGGTGAGTGCACCGACAGTCGAGGTCTCGTGGAAATGCTCATCTAGGTCGACGTAATTGAGGACTTTGAGTTTGTCGATCTGCGGCTCGATGATGGGTGCGCCTATGGGATGCGTCGTGTTCTTTGAGTAGAACTTGATGTGCGTGACGATGTTGCCGCCTTTGAGCTCTTCCTCCGACGGCACCATGACCGTAACTGGGTATTCGACCACGGCCGGGCGGATGGAGCATGTTCGCTGAGTGAGAATTCCCGGGCAGTCGTTGGCGGTGGCCCCAGCATGGCTGTCGACGTATAGCATGTTTAGATCGATGCTGGCGTATGGCTTTGATTCAGACGCCCAAGAAGAGCCAAAGGCGACGTTCCACAGGGGATACGAAGCATTGGCACCACGGAGCTGTTCCTGCTGCTCCAGACCGTAGTTGATATACTGCGTAGTGGTGTTGCAGTCATATGCGAAGCCAAGAGCCTTGAAAGCGCCGGTGCACTCTTGTCGGAAAGGGCAATCGAAGAAGGTGGCTTTATTACCCGGGATGTCGTGTACTTTGCCGTTGGCAATCTTTCCATTGTAGGCACTAATCACACCAGCCCAAAGTGTATCGACTGTCTTGATCGCTCCGTCTTCTCCAGGAATGCCACCATTACGCAGGGGCCAATCCGTCTCCATCCATCCTGTCATCGTTACATTCTTGTAGTTTACTTGTTGTGTAACGATTGTCTTGGTCGCCTTCTGGAAGAGTGTACTGTCGATGACGGCAAACTTTGTCATCAGCGCCGCGAGTGCGACGATATTGAAATGCTTCCCTGACGTGATGATCGAGTAGAAGCTGTACGAGTAGGCGTGGTTTCTGTGCAGTGTACTTAGAGAACTGCCCTGCATTGCCTTCCTCCACCAGGCGATAGCTAAGCCTTGACTGATAAAAGTGATCAAGCCCAGGTTCTGGAATTGATTGGCGATGTTGATAAGCACGTTAGGTTGGATGGGGAAGCGTGTAAACGGCCAGTCCTTGACACGCTCCTTGTTAGAGGTTCCAAGAACAGCGACGGCTGCAGACGTTGCGATGAGCATGACTATGAATCCTGAAAACCCAATCCAGGGGAATTGCTGGCGGAATCCAGGCTTCCAGTCAATACCGTTCTCGCTGTCATCGTCATCGCCAATTTCAGCGGTCTCGACGCCAGGCGCCTTTTTGTACGAGGCTGACGATGGATTGTCGTGGACGCTGTCCTTCTCAGTTGTACTCCGTGTGCCTGCGGTACTATGTGTCGGCTCAATTGTGTCACCTATCTTCGGGGTAGGAGGTGAGGTTAATTTTGCCAAGGTACTCTGGTCAGTGTGTAGCGGTTCATTCTGGGCTGGTGTAGTGTGCTCCATTGCGACCGCTCGACTTATTCAAGCAAGGGTGGGAAGTTGAAGAAGAAAGACTGTCGGAGGACACCAAGGCACCGTGAGGAAGAACGCCTTACCGGCACGGTTGAGGCACAGTCAGATGTGGAGATTGGAGGTGAGAAAGACAACAACTCTTTTCTGGCCCCCAAACGCGCTTACATGTAAGTGAGCGCTTGATCCAGACACTGTTAGTCTTCCTTCCCCAGGCGTCCTTGCCGGAGCTGAATGATCATATCGCAGACTGTGCAGCAGACAGCCTTAGCGTAACTACTGCATTGGTGATTAGGAGGGGTCTGCGCGTGCGCCTATTGGCGCCACGATCTGTACAGAGCCAATCACACCCGATGCGGTCGTGATTCAAGCCAATCAGCGCTAGCCTTGTTGTTTGCTCCCGAGCTGAAGCGCCTAAATAGCAAACTTTCTGCGGCGGAGCGTATCCAGCTCTGGCTTTGTCCGTGATTGTATTGTTGGCCAGGAGACCTTGACTCTCTTACAAGTTCCATTACTATGACCCCATGAACAGTTATCAACGTCAGGTCGACATTGCCCATTTGGGCGCGCCGCATTCCCCTACCGCCCGCAGGATCCTCGTGTTCTTTCCGTCCATTCGTGCTGACAGCTCACAGTAGGGTGGCAGAGGTCGCAGGAGGTTGCAGCGCCAAGCCGCCGAGCCAATGCGCAACGTGTGCGGCGCGGTCGGGCGAAGCTGTGTTTTCGGTGAGCGCGAATATGTAAATGGTGTCAACAACGTTTAGCAGGGTGTCTTGCGTTGCATCACATGGCAGAGGCGTCGATCAAGCCTGCAGAACGTCAATGGTTCTTGGCATCCCGCGATGCGGAGGCTTGCGTATGCTTCATTCTGTCCAGAACCGGGCTGGATCAGCTGGAAAGGAAAGCGCGATTGCCTGTGGATGCCTGGGCACCTAAAAGGGTATGAGTTGACGTGCACATCGCCGCTTCTTTTCATGTTTGTGACGCAGCCAGATAGCCCTGCAGGTGATTGTCCAACTTCAATGCTGGGCTGTCATCCAATGCCAATAATCTACTGCAGGTTGCGAGGTCTGCCTCGTCGCCTATTGTTTTTACAGCGTTCTACATATGTTATCGTACAAGTCCATCATACGCCATACATACTAGTACAACAATATTTCACCCTCGTGCTGGGGGCATCCTTTACTCCCAGCGCGTCTCCTTCTTCAGCGGCTTCTCCCAGTCCTTGACGTGGTCGGAGATGACCTTGGCGGCCTGATCGGCAGTGAAGTTGCGCCCAATGGCCTCGACGAAGTCACCCTCGGGATCTGCATGTGCATGTCAGCCTTGTTCAGTAGCAATCCGACCACGATGTCCCCGCTAACTTACCCATCAAGTAGAAGTAAATGCTGTGATCAACCAGGTAGTCCTGGCCAGGCGCAACGTCCTTTGGCGTACTGAAGTACACGCGGTACGCCTTGCATGTGTTCTTGATCTGCTCGTGGGTTCCTGTCAACCCAATGAAGTGAGGGTGGAACTCAGCCAAGTACTCCTTCAGCACGGCGGGGCTGTCTCTCGCAGGATCACATGTGATCATCAGCGGGAGCAGCACATCGCCACACCTCTCCCTGACCTTCTCGTACATGAGCGCCATCTTGTCCAGCTCGTCCGGGCAGATATCCGGGCAATGGGTGAAGCCAAAGTACACCAGCGAGTACTTGCCCAGCATGTTATCGGAGCTGAAGACATTGCCGTCCTGGTCGACCAAGGAGAAGGGCCCGCCTACTTTAGGCTTTCCCACGCCCTTGGTCTGCTCCGCTATCCTCTTGCGCGCCATGCGCTCCTTCTCGTAGGTGAAGTAGGCCCATAGGCCACCGGCTGTGGCGACGAAGAGCACAGCAGCGGTCAGGTTAAAGGGCCCGCCCTTATTGCGTGCTTTGATTTGGTCGATTGTGGTGAGCTTCTGGCGCGACGAGGTGTTGGAGAAGGCTCGGCGGGGAGCCATGGTTTGCTGGGGTGGTTGGCGTAGACATGTTCGCGACGAGGCGTCGGATGCTCTAGAGGCAAAGGTACGGGCGGCGATGCGCGGTGTCGCAGCACTCTTGAGCGCGGTCGCAATGCGCGCGGTGCATCTGCTTGAGGCGGCCATGGTGTGTGCAGAGATGGGGTGGTTCGATGTGGTGGTGGTGCCGCAACTTTTTGGAGCTTCCATCGGACAAAGCGGTTAGTGCCGCCGAATGACATATCCCGCCGCCTCCGCTCGACCTTGAATCAACGTCAATTGATCACAGTTCTCGACATCATATCACGATTGATTTCCACCAAGGCATCGTTCCTGGAGAAGTTCTGCTTGCATCAAGCTACACACCATGCTATTCAGAATAGATGTGCAGCGAAAAGTTCCACTGCACCAAGGTGAGGCATAATTACAGGCTTTATGAGATTTTGTATAAGGACGTTCGACTTCAAGTCGATACAACTTGAAGGCTCGTCACGTGCCACTATATTCATGCATACAGCATTCAGTCCCTCTAGCCGGCGGCAAATTGGCTCTTTGCCCTCAGCCCCTCACCGAATTTCCACAGCAATAGCGGTGCCGGCACACCTAACGCCAGCCCCACAAAGGCCAGCAGGCTATTCCCCCATCCATAGTCCAACGCATTGTACATTGCCGGCGCAAAGAGTGGGAAGCCAAATCCAGCCAGGGACCTTAGCACGGTCGCTGCGGCAATAGCACTGGCGGCATATCGCGTATAACTGTCGACAAGATACGTCTGGATACATTGGAAGCCAACGATGACACCGCCGCAGAACAAAGCTGCACCGCTAGTTTATTTGTCAGCCATTGATGGAATGTGAGGCGGAATCATGGCAGACTTACATATCAGGCACGATCCAAGGTACCGCTGCTTGCGCAGACCACCCGTACATGAACAACCCCACTGGCACCAACAGACTTGCAGGGATCATGAGCGGCACCCTAAACTCTGGCCTTCCAACGCCGTTGTTGCCTTTTTTGAGCCGTCGGTACAGCAGATCGTTTAGCGGTGCAGTAATCTGCGTGCCGAAGAAGAATCCTGCGCCCATCGCAATGAAGTTCAACGATCCGATACCAACGCTCATATGGTACACCTCTGAGAACAGACGCGGGAAGGTAGAAAGCATGAGATACATCAGCCCATAAAGGTACGCCATATAGCACGCCAAAACCTGCAGAATGGGTTGGGTCCCGAGCAGAATGAATGGGCGCTGCATGGCTATCTTTATCGTTTTTATAAGTGTACGATCTGGGCTGTCGAACTCCGTGTGCAGCTCAGTGTTCCCGGTTTCTTTGATGAGCTTGTCCCGCTTCCACGCCAGGAGTTTGGGAGCATAAGTCTCCTGTAAGAAAAAGAAGCCAAAGCATTGCACGACTGCCGTGAAGATTGTTGTTGCGTAGAAACACCATCGCCATGTGGTGTTCTGGCTGATGAATCCTCCAGCAATGGGGCCAATTGCTGGGCCCAAAAGAGGCGCGAGCGAATAAATAGAGATAGCTTTGCCACGCTCTTCAGCGTGGAAACAGTCGCTGAGAACGCCCTGTAAAAAAATTAGCAATAGAAGGCGAATGAAGTGTGAGACACATACACCGCCGAGAGCGAGTGGTGCCGAACCACCAAGCCCACTAAGGAATCGGAACGCCATCAGCTGCCCGGAATTTTGAGCAAACCCGCAGCCCAAATTCCAAGCAAGATAGAACAGATTCGAAAGCTGCAGTACGATCACACGACCGTAGATCTCTGATAACGGTCCAAGAAATAAGGGACCAATAGCGTAGGCAAGCACGAAGATACTAAGTGTAAGTTGTGCTTCAACTTCATTAGTGATGTGAAATTCTTCACTAATGGAGCCCAGCGCTGGCGAGATCATGGATGATGAGATTGGCGACACAAGGGTGAAGCACGACACAATAAGGGTGGCTGCCCATTTCCGTTGAAATGACCAGTTCTTTGGGTTTGCTGGGTCATCGGCCGAGTCCCAAGTAACCTTTAGACATTAGCATGCACCATCAGGAGATTCCAGGGAAGGCCGCTCACAAGGTTTGGATCTTTAATGCTGCGATTGCTCTTTTTCTTCTCCAATTCTGGTTTCCCGGCTTCCACATCGTGCTCGTACGGAATGCCTCCTCTTATTTCTTCATACGTTATCTCGTCTCTGATCTCAGCCTCGTCCGAATTTGCCTTCTCTTGCGTGCTACTCGCACTGCCGTCGTCGCTCGACGACTCGGCGGCTCGCCGCTGGGTTTCAGTCTTATGCAGGGATGACGTATCGTCCCGGACATGTACGCCATCACCATCTTCATGGTGGTATACCGAGTGGTCGTCAGGATGGTGACTCGATAACAAGCGATGTAATGGAGGACTATTTGGGCGTGATCCTGACCTCGACGAGCGTCGAGACTTTGTACGGCTTGTGGCATCCATGTTGATATTATGTAGACACGAGGTCGTGAACACGACTCAATCCGATACCTTCAAGCGACCTGGGCAGATGTCGCAGTAATGGCATAAGTTTCTCGCCCAGCCACTACGTCAGTATATAAACAATTCAACTCCAACACCGAGAAGGAGATATCGCGCCCTATGAAACGGACACAACAGCCTTAAGACACCTCTTGCACGGCGAAGTTCGCCTGGGAAATAATACTCGGCTTTAACATTTTGCAGGCCACGAAAACTCCGCACACACGTTGCGCGCTGCGGAGCCTCGGTGCGTCGCCTGCGCTCGGCCTCGGGAGATGTCTAAGTACCGTGAGGTGGACTTTACGCGTCTCTGATTCGCTGAGTGTCTGTGGCTGGTGACTGCCACTGTGGCGGACGGAGGATAAGCTGTTGTCTTGTTCCGAAAATAATAGAGGGTGATGTCATCCTTCGGAATGCAAATACTCGTGTTCGGAAATATATTGACCTGCAACGGAAACAGCTGCGCCCCAGATATCACTATGTTTCGCACACTACCTGTCGTACACACATTACAATGAATGTGTGTGTCAAGCTCGCTGTTGCGGAGGATTGCCGTGTAGAAATGCATAAGCTCAGGCCGCTTCAAACTCAGCAAAGCGGTTGACAGATCGTTGTGGTAGATTGAAGTAACAGACTTGCTTATGCCTGCGTTCGATTCCGCTGTCTGAGACCTACTCCACACTGAACTTATACCGCAGCCACTGTTGCAACGCCCCTGAACCTTAAGACACACCTGCGAATAGAAAGTTCAACTACCGAAGTTCTTCTCTTGAGATTCATCGCCTGATCCCTCAGCTCGCGCGATCGACTTCCCTCAAGCCGAATGACTTCCCTCTTTACGCCAACAAGCTTTCCGTACATCGTGAAGGCTTTTGTGACGCACTGCCGACACTCTGGCTGGGTGGAGGTCCTACCCGCTGTCAATGCCATGAAGATAGTGGAGGTCGACTGAAGTTAGGTTCATTTCTATTCATTGTACGAGTGACAAAGTGAGAACAAACAAGCGCGGGCTGCAGATGTAGTCGGTTACCGGCAGTCTGGTAGCTTCGCTAGCCTCAACCCAAACCTTACAGAACGTTGGTAGGCGGCTCATGGCGGCTGCCGCGTTGTTCGAAGGCTGTTTCGCGCGTTTCTGGAACTTTGTGCTTGCGCCGGGCTGGGCTGGTACAACTGTGCTCTGACGGAAATATACGTGGGGGCACCGGCTGTTTGATTCATGACGATTGGTTTGACGTGCTGGTACATGGTTTGATATGCAGGTCACCTACACTTAAGACCGAGAAAAGCTCCCGAAAGAGAAAACGCAAGATACGGCCATTGTTCTCAGTCAGCGCGCAAGTTTGCGTTGACAAGCGCAACGCATCATGTGCAGGTATTGATGCCGGAGACTGTGCTAAGCACAATGAGCGCAGTATGTTCTCTCGGCATTATCAGAACCTGTCGACCATGTTCTGCTCCTCTACTGAGCAAACAGACATTGCCAAGTAATAGTACTACACCTTACTAAAAGAAGCTGTTGTTGGTAGTCGCCAAAACTGATACCCAGTCACATCTTCAATCGAGCAACGTTCCAGTGACATCGCTATGGATTGTGTTTCAATTTCTGCCAATCTCAGGCTTGCACAATAAGCAATTGTACGTCACGTCCAAACCTCTGTCGTTAAACCGAGACTCGTCTGCCAAGCAAACTGATGATTCTTAGAATTGCACCCGCATGCCGTCTCAATTGGCATCAGAAACCCTTCCCCAGCTTATCTTGCTGAAGCTGGCCGTGGGTTCCTTGCATGGCTTAGCGATGACATGCTCACCGTAAGGATTCTGGCTTTGGTCCCTCACGGCCCGAGCCTGCCAACGGGAACGGTGGACCATCATACCAATGCTCGAGGACAATGCGTTCTGCACAAGTGCATAAGACCGACAAGAGTGTTGAGGTCTCACCATACATGAATACGGCGCAAATCGATTGAAGAACCACAATGGAAGATTCCGCGATTGGGTCAGGGGTTACAACGTTGACATCGGACACGTAAGGGATGCCACGTCTGGCAGAAAAGAAAAGCACGATAGAGAGTATGCCCCAGGACCCAATCACATCCACAGGAAGCGCTGCCAGTCAGCGCCGTTATCTACCGCACGCGAGCCTTGGCGCTTTGCCGATTACTACTCCACTCACAGCGCTAGGGAAGGTATCGGGGCTCGCAAGCCATGCCATCTTTTCGTAACGGCGCTGCTTTACACTATTCGCCTCAAGCAGGCAAGTCGAACGCGAATCTGCCATTCTGCCGCATTGTCGTGCGTCGGCAAGGGTTTCTCCGGCCGATGGTCCGAGCGCGCATCACCGGTCCCTGACTAGGAGTCCTTGCGATAAAGCGGGCACGGGGGCGCATTGGCGTTCCATCTTTTCTGAACACAAAAGGAGGCTCTTCCCAGGGTTAGGCTTCGACTTCGACAGCGACCGTGACGCCATTGGCAGGAGCAACGAGGCTTCGTTGAGTGTTCTCGAAGACGGACGCTGCTCCGATGCCCTCGACGTTCAGCCTTGCAGTCGGAGCAGGCTCCTAAGGGAGACTGCGCCGCCGAAGCCTGGGCCCCATCTTGGAACTGCTGAGCCCCGTACAAGATCTTCAGGGCCCACGGGGCTTCGTGTTAACTGGGCCTGATATGGCTACCTTGCGGCCCATCTCTTGGACCCTGACAGCTTGGAGGCGCGAATTTCCAAGTGCCTTACAGATCTTGCCTTATCTATTGCGCCGTAGAAAACGACTGTTGAATGAATGGCCAGCTGCTGCAGGGACGAGTCTCCAGTTGTGTGCTCTCGACAGCGTTCACCGGCCAACTGACTCGGCCAAATTCCGCTCACCGCAATGTTTTCGTTCTGAATAGCCAAGGCGGACTGTGCCCAGACATCGAAATCTCGGTTCGGGACCCACTCTTTTCTGGCATCGACACAACGCGAGAAAGGCGGTGTCTTGTACGCACGGCTTTCCTTCTGCAGTGTTGAAACGTATGTCGGGTCGTTTGAGCTTAGGCTATGTTGTATCAAGGGGCAGATTTTTCGCCTGCCGCTCGGCAGCGATTTCATACAAAGGTTGAGCGGAGCGCCTGCTGCGTGCTTGAGTATTCATTTTTGCCAGTCACTTTTGGACAATGATCACAACTACTTCCCGGAACCAGGTGGCTCCTGTCAAGACAAGGCTCACTGCGGTGGCCGACGTCAAGCCATTTCCTGATGTCAAGACCCTGAAGGATGCCATTCCAGCCCATTGCTTCGAACGCTCCATGCTGAGGTCTTTCTCTTATGTCATTCGCGACATCATCATCGTTAGCGGCCTTTTCTACTCTGCAGTTCAGCTCTCGCAACTCGACGCGCCGCTTTACGTTACCGTACCCCTGTGGGCTTTGTACAGTTTCGCTCAGGGATGCTTCTTTACCGGCCTCTGGATTCTTGCTCACGACTGCGGTCACGACTCTTTCTCTTCCAACCTTACTGTTAACGCGATTACTGGCTGGTTCCTGCACTGCTCATTGATGGTTCCATTTTTCAGCTGGAAGTTCAGCCACGCACGTCACCACCGTTACCACAACCATATGGAGAAGGACACTGTTTTCGTGCCGCACCGCAAATCTGAGGTCGACTCGCGTACTGAGGAGCCTTCCGTACTGTCGAAGATCATCAACCACGCGGACGCCGATACCCCGATCATTCAGATTTGCTCTCTCATTTTCCACCAGGTGCTGGGCTGGCCGGCATACATCCTGATGAATGCTGGCGCTGGTGTGAACAGTCTCATCAAGGGCACTCGTTTTGATACGCCCCGCTACAAGCAGAGCCACCTGGACCCCTTCTCCAACGTCTTCACTGCTGGTGAGGCGCCTTTCATTGCTCTGAGCAACGTTGGACTGCTTCTCACCATGGCTGCGCTGTACACCGCATCGCAGTATGTTGGCGGATGGACTGTTGCGCTTGCTTACGGTCTGCCTTACCTCTGGATGAACCACTGGATCGGTATGTTCAATATTTGACGACCAATACGAAGCTGAAACTGACAATTGTAGTTGCTATCACCTACCTTCACCACACACACGAGAAGGCATCCCACTACGAGGCCGAGGACTGGACTTTCATCAAGGGCGCAGCCTCCACCGTTGATCGTGACTTCGGCTTCATTGGCCGCCACATCTTCCACGGCATCATCGAGTACCACGTTGTTCACCACATGTTCCCGTAAGCTTCCCCGGCGCCGCAGGGCTCCATCAGATGCGTGAATCAGATTTGCTGACATCCACTAGCCGCATTCCCTTTTACCACGCTGAGGAGGCGACATGGGCCATCGCCCCTATTCTTGGTGACCGCTACATCCAGCAGAAGACTAACTTCTTCGGCGACTTGTGGGAGGCTTTTACCAACTGCAAGTACGTTGAGCCTGGAACAGGAGCTCAGGCTGGTGGTCTGGTGTGGGCCAAGAATGAGGCATCGAAGCCTAAGGCATTGTAGATCGGTATTGCTGTACCAATGAAAAGCGATTGATTGGCTTGATCAAAGTCACAAACAAGTTACGAATCATTGAATGTGCAGATATCTGCTGTCTGAGCTAACCGTCCCGAAGCGATGATTTCCCAGCAGCTGATCCCCATAGCCATCCATGACCAGCTCAAAGTGCCGTAAGATTTAAGTGAATCAGTAAGAAGGCGCATCCAATGGAGCGAAGGAGCTAGGGCGTCCTTCAATGTCAAAGAGACTGGTCCAGGGCCACTAAAGTATATGCTCTAAGGAATGCATGATCCTTTAGCCTTGATCTTGCATAAGCCCAACGTCTTGGGGCCAGACATGCTACTAAAGCTGATGCAGGGTAATCACACTATGAACTACATCTCAGTAAGAATCAATGCTGTACTAGGGCTGCGTTCTGATTGGCCAAAACCGATTCTACAAGTAAAAGCAGAGCTGTCCTTACCAATGAAATTGTAACGCTAAGCTTCATGGAGTACAGAACGCCTACAATCTATCTTGGGGTGGGGGCGTATTCGGTAAGAGCTGTCTATTAGACGTAACGATTGGACAGAGAGCAGAACTTATCGTCCATGCAGTAAGCTCTCGTCAGCCTAGGTTCGCGCCGCGGGCCGCCCGACATCCGTGGATGGGCACCGCCACACGTCGAATTTGCCGCATCGGGAGATGCTGACTGCGTCACACGAGATACTGCAGATGGTTTTGCCGGCAGTTGGAGCGCTGTTCTACTCCAGAGCAACTCTGTTTGTTTCTAAAGAGATATATTGAGAGCAGTCGTGAAGTCTATTGCCTTGTTGGAACGATTATACTTAATACTAGACGGTCACACTTTCAAGACATTCACCAACATGCTGGAACATCCAGCTCAAGGCAACACAAGTGATGCGCGATCTGTCGTCATTGCGACTTCACATCTGTCAGCGCAATACATCGTGTGCGGGATCTTTCTGGCATTCGTTGCGTACCGAGCCTTTACCTACTTTACTTCAGAACTACCACCATTCGGGTCTGGTCTCAAGCGGCTCCCAGGGCCGAGATCGACACTACCATATCTGGGCAGGGTACACGATGTCGATCGAATGAGAGCTTGGAATGCGATGAGGAAGTTCAGCGACGAATACAAGGGCCTCTACGCACTCACGCTTGGCGGCGAGACTCACATCTGGGTCGCAAGAGAGGACATTGCGCAAGACTTGCTAGTCAACAAAGCTTCCATCTCGTCAGCGAGAGCGGATCTCGGTGCCTACCCAGGTGTCACGCATGATTACAAGTACCTGCCTCTGCTGGGCTACACGAAAACGTTCGAACGCCAGAAGAGATTCGCTCACAGCGTTATGACGCGGAACATGACACACAACTACTTTGGCTACATCGATCTGGAAACAAAAAGACTCCTGCATGAACTTGTCAAAAGTCCGAATGAGTGGTGGCAGACTATGCATCTCCACTGCGCACGCATCAGTTCGAGACTCGCCTATGGGTTTGCTGATCGGGCCCAGGAGCACGTCACCAACGCTGGCATGTTTCTCAACCAAATCGGTCCTTCCGGGCCATTCCCCAATCTTGTACCATTCCTTCGGCATTTCCCTGAATTGCTTGTCCCGGGTAAGAGAGGGGTTCGAGTGCGCCAGGAAAATGAGGCACGACTTTGGTATCAGCTGTTTGAAAAGAGTAAGGCACGTTTGATCCAGGGAGAACCCACTGCAACATACACCAGCGCAAGCGTCGAGGCCAGGGCAATTGGAGGAACTAAGGTGCCTTGGTTTGAGAACGAGAAAGAGGCGCAGTGCGCAGTGGGCATGCTCTGCACTGTCAGCATTTACACGATAGCAGGACCAGCCACATTGTTTGTCATGGCTATGATTCTGCACCCCCTCTGGCAGGAGAAAGTACGCAAACAAATCGACGAAGTTGTTGGAGATGGTCTGGTCGAATTACGACACAGCCCCCAGTTGCCATTTCTACGTGCCGCTATCAAAGAGTGCGTCAGATGGAAATCAACCGTTCCGCTCGGTAAGTATGCTCATCTTCTCGCTCCAAGCCGTGCTAACTCAGCGCAAGGTGTCCCGCGTCTTCTATCCGAAGACTATGCCTACGACGGCTATCACTTTCCCAAAGGCGCCGTCGTCCACGTGCTGGATATCGCGCTGTCACAAGACCCAGACCGATACAAGAACCCGGACGTCTATGACCCGGATCGCTGGTTGAACGAAGCAAGCCCAAACTACCGAGCCCCGCTCACGGAGTACCCGAGATTGAAAGGCCACCACATCTTCGGTAGAGGGAAGCGTGTGTGTCCTGGACAGGACCTGACTGAAGCGGAATTGATTGTTATGTGCGGTAATCTGCTCAAGTTTTTCACGCTCGCTCCAGCAGTGGATGCGAGAGGTGAGGTGGTATGGCCGGATCCAGACAAATGGACTACGGATGTCATTGGTGGACCTCTACCTTTTCAATGTGAGATCAAGGTGCGGGACGAGGAGAAGCTAGACCTGGTCGAGATTCTGTACCGTGAAGCTTTTGCATAGAGTAGCAGCACCACCTGGGAGAAGCTCTTAGTTCAAACCCCCACCTAGAGCCACAGGTGTTGTAAGATCTGCTTATGACTCCACTTCACATGTGTCAAATTTCGATGCGACAACTGACAGGATTATGAATCAACGTGTTCCCATATTCACAATCGAATCGCTTCAGGAGTCGATTCAAGTACATATATTATTTCGAGACTGTGTCACTGTATAGTTGCAGATGCATCTTCCTTTCTCAATGTGTACTAAGTTCGAAAGCTGCATCATAGTGTGACACATGACGCTGAAGTGGAGCGAGGCTAGAGCACACCCTTTGCAAGTACAAGCAAATTGGGGCACGACAAATGATGAGTGGCGAGTTATGCACGTGTTTGATATCTCCATCGAGGGCCTCGAACACATAGTGATTGGGGGTCGGTACGGACTGGTAAGTCAGGTCAGATCAGAAAGCCTCGAGGAAACGGGGAAATACCACGGGCATCAGGCGTACATATTCATAGCTGGCGATCAGGGAACGAATATGGCTTTCAGATCACAGGGTACTTTAAATCATGTCGCGATGGGGCTGCATAATTGCTTGCATGACTGCAATCACAAGAAAAGTAGAGAGCAGCCACCTTTTCACATGGTGATTACTCAACGCCTCAATGGCATTCTTCAAATTTGAGTCTGAAGACGCCGTTCACATCATTGATGAGTACTTGCCCGGCTATCTAAGTCTTCCTGCATGGACATGTGGTTATGATTCTCGATGCGGTCCAACCTCGGGATGGCTGTGGAAACTAGTACCATTATTCCTATTTTCCGAGGTAATGGCTTACTCTGAATTGCCCAGTCCTTGTCAGCCCATTGTGTCCTATTCGTGATCAGGTAGATAGACTTGAGTCCTTCTGCAGCAAGTTTCCTGATCTCTAACACCTGACATGATACTCTGAACCTGCTCAGATGCATCATAGCTTTTGTCGACGGCGAATTCTCCGTGACCTGATCAATGCCTAGACCGGACACCGGAAGGCTTCCTGCTCATATATGCACCAGCACATATAGTACAGTGGACTACTATAACCTTGTGTATCGTGCAGTCGCCTGAGGCCCGGTGGATGGCAGCAGCTAACCCGCATTGGGAGATGCATCCGCTCAGAATACGAGGCGGCCGTTCCGTGAAGACAGTCCAGATTGATGCTAACCGCCATGACTTGGCCAATTCCGGATTGAGAAGTTCAGAAATCGGCATAACGTCGGTCCTACAATGATGCATAGGTACAAATCACACAAGATTGTGGCACCACACAGCTCGGAAAGGCCAAAGCTTGTTGCGACGCCCCATGGGGAAGCAGAAGCGGATCGGTCTTGCGTCCGATGTTCAGGCACTTGTGACGTCCATCAATGCTTCCTCTCGGCTTGCGACTTCGGGCCAGGCCTTAGGCGGCAGTGGTGCAGCTGCCGGAAAAGCCAGCGCTTCGCAGTTGTCCGCACTGAGAGACATCAGCTTGATAGTCTAGCAATGCGAAACAGCGCATGCATTACCCGCGGGGGGATAGTGCGAATACCCCGTGTTTTCTCCATGCTAATACCCCGGCTTTGTGTGGAGACCTAATTGAGATGTGGAGTTGCGTCTGATATAGAGACTCGTGTATATATACCTGGGTCGCGCTTGCCTGGCTTTTCCTGTATCTGCGGATCATCAGCACCATCAACAGCAAGCATTATCAATACAGTTTAGCAAAGATGTCATCTCGTATTGACGAGAAGAAGATAGATCCCGAGATCAATGAGCATGGCGTTGTCCAGCATGAGACACTTGATGACAAGCAGCTTCTCGCTGCCTCCTATGAGGCTGAGACCCGCGAGAGTCAGATGGGAGTGTGGGAGGCAATGAAAGCACATCCCATGGCCTGTTTTTGGGCTTTCATATTCTGCTTTACTATCGTAAGTGACACCATCCAGGGGATTGGACACTACTGACAAGCAATAGGTAATGGAGTCTTTTGACATGTTCCTTACCGGTAATTTCGTCGCCCTCACGGCTTTCAAAGAACGATACGGCGTCCTGCTTGCCGACGGTCATACCAAGGCCATCGAAACAAAGTGGCAGAGTTCCCTCTTCCAGGCTGGCCAGTGTGGTGCCTTCGTTGGTGTCTTCCTTGCTGGGCCCATCACAAACCGGGTTGGATACCGGTGGTGCACCATTCTTGCGCTAGCTCTTATGGTCGTGACCATTTTCATCTCCTTCTTCGCCCAATCGCTGGAGGTACTCGTTATCGGACAAGCTTTCGAAGGAGTGCCCTGGGGCATGTTCATCGCCAACTCTCCCGCATATGCCTCCGAGATCGTTCCGGTAGCGCTGCGTGGTGTTTGCACTGCCACAATCCAGATGTCGTGGTCCATTGGAGGCATTATAGTTGCTGCTGCAACCTTAGGCTTCAACAGCCGCTTGGACGAGTGGGCGTGGCGCGGTCCTCTTGCACTACAGTGGATCTTTCCGGTACCTCTGTTGGCCATCATCTTCTTCGCGCCGGAGAGTCCATGGTGGCTTGTCCGTCATGGCAAGAAAGAACAGGCTTTGAGATCGATCAAGCGACTTGGTCCGCAAGCGAGTGCTGATGAGACTTTGGCCATGATCGAACGCACTGTTGAGATCGAAGCGCACATCGAAGGGAACCCTTCGCTACTTGACCTTGTCAAGGGTGTTGATTTGAGGAGAACAGTGATCGTTTGTCTGATCTACGCATCCCAGAATTTCGCTGGTAACCTGATTGCCAATCAATCTACCTTTTTCTTCGAGCAGGCTGGCATGTCGACCACCTTCTCTTTCAAACTCAGTCTCATCAACTCCTGTCTTGGAGTAGTTGCCAATATTCTGTCCTGGCCTCTCAGCGCGTACTTCGGTCGCCGTACCATCTATTTGGGAGGTTCCCTTATCAACATGACTCTGCTCATCATGCTCGGTATCTGCGCCACGATCAAGCAAACCTCTTCGACCAACTATGCGCAAGCTTGCCTTGGCGTGATCATCTCTTTCGTCTTTGCCGGTTCTCTCGGACCTATCTCATACTCGATCATTTCTGAGACATCGTCCATCCGTCTACGCCCTCTATCCACTGGTGTCGGTCGTGCCGCGTACTACGTTGCAGAGATTCCTATGATCTACCTCGCTTCTCAGATGCTGAATCCCACCGGATGGAACATGGCTGGCAAGTGTGGTTACGTCTGGGGAGGAACTGCTTTTGTCTGCTTGGTGTCTGCCTACTTCGGACTTCCAGAGATGAAGGGTCGCTCGTACCGCGAGCTGGATATCCTATTCAAGCGTAAGGTTTCTGCTAGGAAGTTCAAGTCTACCACCATTGCGGTTGATGAGAATGAGTAGTCGTCATACGTCGATAGCACGATGCATACGAGCGGATAGGGATTTGTAGGCAGTCCACGGTGGCTATGTCTATCTTCAATCGCTCAAGGGTTGGACTTAGAGAAGTGGGAGTCGTGATCCAAAGTTGTTGCAATACTGTAAACCTGCTTCTAAACCGCAATTAGCTGACAAAAAATCCAAGTGGTCAAGAATTGGACTTCGCGTGACCCAAAGTGAGAATGGAACAGCTCTTCGTTCAAATCAGCCACATTTTGATCGCATCTTCCCGCACCCAGTGCTGATCAATCAACGCCACGCTTCGTACTGCAACTTTACTATATAACTAGGGAAGTATCAAATTAATTAGCTATATTTCTAACAGAGGGACATTGCTGTAACGCAGTGTCAAAATCAACAGGACAAGACTTTTTAAAGACGGGCCATTGATACGGAAGAAATATATATGTGATGTAAAGGGTGACAGAGCAGATGACGTCGGATGACATTGAGGCACGTGATATAAGCACTATGACCTTGCCGGCCATACTGCCCCTCAAGCGCCTCACTTTCCTGACTCCAAAGTCATCGTACATCCTTTGTACGAAATAATGTCCAATCTAACCACCAAACTGCCAGCAGAGCTGTGGCTACAGGTGTTTCAAAGTCTGGGACCTGATACTTGCATTCAAGACTGGATAGCGATAGAACGAACATGTCAAGCCTGGCGTGAGAGTACGTCGATTTGGTTTTCTGAATGGTTATCTATGCAGAAATTGGAGGCTTCATCGCAGCGTGACTTCTGCAGAGGCATGGAAGTGATCTTTATCGAGCGGCATTTGGAGGGTGAGTACAGCCCCTTGCAAGGAGTGCATAATTGACGAGCATAGTTGTACTCAAACAAGGTGCATCTCTTCAGGTGCTGATGGATCTTGATCATCCATGCATCGAAGCACATTTGGTAATGCCTAGGGGGGCGGAGTTCCGCACATCATCTGAAGAGCAAGATGCCGGCTGGCAGGGGCCGCGCATGATCCTGCAAGTATCGGGATCACAGGTGCGAATTAATGGAAAGAGATCTCGACGCAAACGTCCACCGACGGAAGTTACTATCGTGTGCATCCTTAACAAGAACATCATGCGTTATATTTCACGGCATGCGTATCAGGACGGTAAATACGGGGACTGGTCGGACAGTGATCTAATCATGGGCAATTTTACTTTTAACGACATGTTGCAAACCGCACCCAGTCTTAACAAGGGATGTGGATGCAAACCTGAGCATGACATAGTATGTTATGATTGCCTCATCGCACTGCATCAATAAGATAACCATGGGGAATATACGATGAGGGCAAGGTGATTCATAAGAATACCATGTCTAATATGATGCTCCAAATTCTGACGAAGACAAAGAACTAAAATCTGGGCTTGCGAGTTCAGAGCATCGTATAGTGGTGGTGTGCGACAGCAGTCGTTACCTTCGGACGAAGCTCGGTCGTGTACTCCGGAGACATCAGCGCATAACTCCGCCTTACCAATTTCCAATCCACAACAGCTTACACACATCGTACAACCATCGAAGCAAGGCGAACTTCCTAAAGGCTGCTTCGAAAGAACGACTTTGGAATTTGTCGATGTTATAAAGCTGCGTAGACCCAGAGTCATGTAGATTCATTAAACACAACCGCTTCACCACCCCAGCGCTCTTTCAACCTCAATTGCAATCCACAATGGCCCCACCACCCGTATACATGATCACAGCAGCGTCCGGAAAAATCGGCAAAAGACTTGTCGTGCAGCTCCTGTCACTGCCTTCAAAGCCTCATGTGGTGTTGCCAACCAGCGATGCTTCAAAATTGCAATCATCCTTGCCTGATACGCTCGAGCAAAGCCGAATCCATGTCGTGGAGGGGAACATCAAAGATCCGCGTTTTATGGACGAACTTCTGAAGAAACACGAAGTCACCGGCGTGTCCCTGGCTTTGACAGGAGATGACGAACTCTTCACCACAATGAACATGCTGGATTCAATTCAAAGGTCCGAGACCGTGAAACACATCGTCTACATCTCAGCTTGCGAAGACTATAGTATCGAGGCTATCGAGCGCGGATCGCTGCAAGGCCAATCTGGAGCGCACATTCTCGTCAAGTACATAGTCGAAGCCAAGCTCCGACACGGACTGCCATCTCGGGGCACACCCGGCGGCTTGAGCTGGACCATTCTCGGACCTTCACTTTTTTTCGACAACGATTACATATCCAAAGAAGCAATCCTAGAGCAGGGCATCTTTCCCGTGCCTCTCGGCGATAAGGGCGTTAGCCGAGTCGATACAGCGGACATCGCATTGGCAGCTGCCAATTCACTTGAGGATGATGGCCGTAGGTGGGGCGGGAAGAAGGTCATGATCGGAAGTCTCAAGACATACACCACCAGTGACCTCGCGAATGTATGGTCTCGGGGTCTCGGAAAGAAGATCAAGCCTATTGCGGCCGATCTCGACGGCTTTGAGAGAGCGGAAAGGGACTTTGCAAAAGTTGCTGGACCCGCCTGGGGACGTGATCTTCGATTGATGTTCGAGACCTTCGCCGATCGAGGATTTTACATGAACGAAGTGCAATATAAAGAGCAGGTTGAGTTGCTTGGGAAAGAACCTGAGAGATACGAAGATTTTGTCGAGACAACGGCAAAGCAGTGGACTTCGCCTTGACCTACTATTTCACAACAGTGCTGGCAAGTATCGTGGTTCTCCAATAGAGCAGTTATGATTCTGGTTTGACCGCTTCGATCAATGTCTACGAAGGATCAAGTCATGCACGCAAAGTAGGGTCCTCATGACCCACTACCTACTGTATGCGCTCTGTTCTCTGGAGAACATCTTCTCCTTCCAACACCACGCACAGCGAGATAGACAGCACAGTAACGAGAAAATGAATCTAGAGGCTATCTCGGATGATCTACATGTAGCATTGATAGCGAGATAGTAAATGTAACTTTTGTTGCTTTTGGACTGCTCGTAGAAAGTGCTGGCTGCGCTTAAGCATTCCCGCTTGGGGTAGTTAGCGGACTTGTGCACCTATCAAGACACAACATGAGTACAAGATCAGATACTTTAGGGTGATGTCCCGTGGGAGATCTGAGCCATAATGATATTGAACTCCTATATCTTTGATGCACAGTGCGATGCGGTTGGGCCCGCCCAATGACGTGCGCTCTAACACAAAAGTCAGTTTCGGTGGCGGCAAGATGGTTTGGACAGAACGCAGCATTGTTCGAGGTCGAATAGAAATTTTGCGAAATAAACAAAATTGGATGTGGGGTCTTCTCGCTTCATGTAAGTCGAATCCTTCCGGTTCGCCAAGCATTCTGTCAGAGCTGACAAGATGCTGCAGTTGCACAAACTCCCATTCCCGTGGAAATCTTACAGAGCAAATCATCAACATGCGGTTTCTACAATTCTTCGATAATGGCGATTATTGCCTCACAAGATTTCCCGAAGAATCTAAGCCATTCTACGGCATCCTTTCACACAGATGGGGCGCTACTGGTGATGAGATCACATACGAAGAAATAATGGATGGTACACGTAGGTCTATCACCGAAGACGACCTCGCGCGCCCCGGATTCCGCAAGATTCAGTTTTGCCGGCAACAAGCTGCCCTTGATGGGCTTCGCTATTTCTGGATAGATACCTGCTGCATTGACAAGCAGAATGAGCGTGAGCTGTCGCATGCACTCAACTCCATGTTTTACTGGTATCAACAAGCAGCCAGGTGTTATGTATACATGAGTGACGTCTCCAGCACAGTGGAACAGGAACCCACTCAAAATTCGACTTTCGAGAGCAGTGAGTGGTTTACCCGTGGCTGGACGCTACAGGAGTTGTTGGCGCCACCATCCGTCGTTTTCTACTCCCAACAAGGAATACGCCTGGGAGATAAAAGTTCTCTCTCAGAGCAAATACAACGAGCCACCAACATTCCCATCAAGGCCCTGAAAGGACTTAGCTCCATGTCTGCGTTCAGCGTGGAAGACAGGTTCCGATGGGCAGAAGGTCGGCACACAACCAAACCAGAAGACGCAGCATATTGCCTACTTGGCATATTCAACGTTCGTATGACACCGATATATGCGGATGGGGAGTACGACCGATTGAGGTCCAAGGCTATCGAAGAGTTGAAAGAGAAGACCAAAAATGAAAGGGAGTCGGAGGAGTTTGTTGCAATTGGTGGTGCGTGCTGGAGCGATCTGCAAGCACTTGACGGTTCCTCGTTGCAAGAGCTAGACGAAGACATTCGGGCCTACACTGCTTGGCTGCTACAGCAGGGGAAATCTGGATCGCACAGGGCCCTCCAGAAGATGTCCGTCAATGCCGGGATCAAGATGAAAAATATGCTTGGAGATTTCAACGTGCACTACAACGATGAGTATGGTTTGTACGAGAAAGGTATGACATGGCAGGAGCCCTGGCGTCGCTTCAAGTACCATACCTCCAGCTTCGAGAGAGTTCGCGGATTCCTAGAGAATCGATGGGTGATAGGCAACACTCCAGAAGATTGCCATACTGGTATGGTGGCAGCCAAGACACTGCTAGCACTGATAGTCTGGCGGGACTTGAAGGACTTGATGTGAAGAAATGGTGTTAAACTTGAACTTGGATGACGTCATACCCACTCGCGCTCGTGCTATCTCGGGCCACATCTGAAGGTACACAAATGGGCATGCATAGAAGGCTTCTTACAGTACCAAGCAGTGATAAGGTCATCAAATACCAGAAAAGACTCATTTGTGGATCCAGTGATTACACATGCAGGCCTCTCGCTGTACGGACAGCAGCTACCGGAGAGTGACCGGAGATGAACCAGCAACACCGTTACCACCACCCTGACTCGCAACCTTATCCTTGACCGCCTTTGATGCTGCATCCGACAGCTTATAAGTCCTATAGATATATGGCACGGCCACCAAGAGAGGCGTTCATACCCAAGACCAGGCTATGGAACTCGTTCTTCCCTGAGTAGCACAAACGCTTTTACTAAATCGCGCATCCAAGTCCCTGGAGTCCGTCCGGTTTTCTGGCAGTGAGATCTCCACCGGTTGATATCTACATGTGCCTTGGGAGTTCAGCCGAGCCGCAATCATCTCCAAGCCTTCCCCGCTAATCATCCCGCAAAGCTTGACCCTAGCCCCACCTATCCCGACGCATTGGATTAGGGCAGCGCTATGTTAGAACTGACGCATGGACATCCGATGGTTCCTCGCGTCACCCCGCAAAAGAAAGGTACGGGTTGGAGAACGCGATAGTCGGTGCGAATTTATCCTAGGTCCGAATGTGTGGTTAAAAGACCGCGACGCGCTCATCGTGTCGTCATAGGTGAACATGCATCCGCAAGTTTACTAATTTATGCTAGGGGGGGTACGCGGCTCGGAGAATAACGAATATAATAAGAACAGCGGCCGAACAGGAATCAATTGAGCCTTCCAGAGACGTGCAGACATGGCGATTACGGCTGCAACGACTTTACTCCCATTGCTCTTCGCAAGTGGGGCGTACAGCCAATACGTTCCTGTGCCATGGGCTTACACACAGGCTGAATCTCCCGTAAAGGTGACCGTTGACGCTACGGTGCGGCATCAGACCATGATAGGAGGGGGCTGCTCGGGTGCTTTTGGCGTTGCCTGCGATCAAACTGGATCCAAGGGTCTCTCTCCATCAAACCAACAACTTGTTAGCGACTACCTATTCAACGAGAACGTCGGAGGCCTTTCCATTCTTCGCAATCGAGTTGGCTCCAGCCCAACAGATGGCATCCTTGGTGGCTGTCCACAGACACCTTCAGCACCAGCCAATTACACTGGCCTGGGCAAAAATGAGTCCACAGCGGATAGTTGTCAACTCAAGCTCACTCGCCAGGCTTTGACTGCCAACCCGGATCTCTTCATCTATGCCGACGCTTGGTCAGCTCCAGGATGTTTCAAAACCGACGCTACTGATATCGATGGTGGACTGATCTGTGGTGTACGCGGTTCAAATTGCACGTATGACTGGCGACAGGCATATGCAGACTATCTCGTCGAGTACGTCAAGCTGTACGAAGAGAAGGGCATCAATGTCAGCTTGCTGGGCGCCTACAACGAACCGGACTTCAATCCCGTCACCTATGCGAGCATGAACTCCGATGGATACCAGGCTGCAGATTTCCTTGAGATCCTTTATCCTACAGTCAAGAAATATCGTGAAGATCTCAAAGTATCTTGCTGTGATGCTACTGGTGCGCGCCAAGAGCGCAACCTTCTCTATGAATTGGAACAAGCGGGCGGCGGCGAAAACTACGATATAGCGACATGGCACAACTACCAAAGCATGCCAGAGCGTCCCTTCAACACGCAGGGTCAGCCAAATCTGGAGACCGAGTGGTCAGACGGAAGTGGCACATTCAACACTACTTGGGATACTACAGGTCAGCTGGCAGAAGGTCTACAGTGGGCAATCTACATGTAAGTCATGCAGAATGCTCAATCTTGCGATGATCAATCACATCAATGCTAATCGGATCAAAGGCACCAAGCATTCGTCTACAGTGACACATCTGGATACCTCCATTGGTGGTGTGCGCAGGATAACCCAGGAAATACCACCGGCAGCGACGCTATCCTCGTACGTCTACAAGGTAACACGTTCGAAGTATCTCGCCGTCTCTGGGCTTTTGCTGGTTACTTTCGTTTCGCTCGACCAGGATCGGTTCGGGTCGATGCTATCAGCCCAGCGGAAAATCTTAAAGTGACGGCATTCGAGAACACAAATGGCACGCTCGCCATCCCAGTCATCAATGAGGCACACTTTGAGAGGCAGGTAGAGATTAATCTCAAGGGCTGTCAGTCAAACTTGGGCGTTGCCGCTGCGTATTTGGCCGATAATGATCACAACAATACGATGGTTGGGACATATGGAGTCAATGGATCGGTATTCATGGCCAGTGTACCGCCGAGAAGTATGACTACTTTCTTCTTGAAGTAGAATGAGGTACTAGTTTTGCAGGTAGACTTTTTATCTTAATACCCAAAGTCTTGATCGGACTTAATAAGATCATAGCCTTGTCGATTGTTGACTCTTTGATTTGTGACTTATTCATGTACGTATCATGGGGAAGTTGTCTCAGGGCAGCTTTGCCAGATGTCAGCCTTGTTTGTTGTTTCTCATAAGTAATAAGAGGCGCGGAAGCAGAACAACGAGAATAGCCAGATTTGAGGATATTTCAATACGCGCGGACACTGGATGATACCACTTGTCTTGCAAAGGGATAACTTTTCATCAGCACAGATTGTAAGTGTTCATCTGCTATATGATTGTACGGTTTGTGTCTTGTCTCGCAACTACTCATAGACCCTCATCGCACCTTCCAATCCTGGTTTCTCTTTCTTCTCATATGGCCCGTCACCCAGCGATCCAAATACTAACTGAGCTTTGCACCTCCACGACTTCGGGATACTGTACTTCTCGCCCATATATGGCTGTATTGATGCCTGGTAGTGCTGCAGATTACATCCCAGCCCTTCATCCGTGAGCGCTGTCCAAACGATGTACTGATGCATACCCGCCGAATGCTCTTCCCATTCAGGAAATTGCTTGTACAGGGCTTGGAAGCGAGGCGAGAGGGTTGAAGAAGCGGTGGAATCGTCGAAAAACAGAACCTGTGACCAAATAGATTAGTGCCTTATAAGGATTACAGGTTTTAGATAGGGGAGTCACGATCGACATACAGTTCCGTAGGCGGCTTTGTAACCCTTTATCTTAGGACCTAGGATGGGCAATGCACCCGGAGTGTCTCTTTCCGTAACATCGTACGCATGTTGCCATATGTCAGTATGGTGTTCGCCAAAGAGAACGATGCAGCGCGCGCTTCGGACGTTGAACGGGGATGGCCCGTCGGCAAGGGCGTGGTTGACGATCTCAACGACGCGCGAGTTGGGTACTGGAGATGCCTTGAGGAGATCATACCGCGAATGCCGGCTTGCGACTGCGGTGAGGAACGGGGTCGTGGATGCCATGCTCTTCTTGGTGTCTTGTTTGCTGCGTGCAGGGCCGACGAAAACTGGGCGAACTTGTGTGAATCTTGTATTGCTTGCTATGAAGTAGAAAACTAACGCGAAAGTAGAAGCTGCCAGTCGCTCTTGCCGTCTGGAGTATCACAAGCAGGAACCTTATATAGAGCCTCACCATGATAACCATCGGTGCATCCACCTCATCCCCGACACCGATCAAGAACAGTTCGATCTGCCTGATTGTCTATGAGTTTGCATTAAACGCGATGACCTTCACCAAGCTCAGATGTCGGGCCCGAGCAAGATCACGTAACGCAGGAGCAAGGCGCCGATGCGCTCACGACCAGTCACAGCAAAAGTTCGGAGCTTGAAGAGTGCCGCACTTTGCCTGTGCAAAGGTGGTTGGGTGGGGCGGGTGTCGGCTCGGGCCCGAGACCAGCGTCCAATCAGAGACGCCGGTTTGATGCGAGGAACAGTCGCGGACCTGACGGGTTGGTGCTTGTTGCATCTCTCAATATCCATGATTCGAAGAAGCCTGTTTACTTGGTCGGTCAGATCATTGCATCGTCATGCAGCTATCATCCGACGTATTGACAACCACACGCTCCAGTCCTGTGCACTGACCTCCAGGAGTAAATCGAACTCCAGTATCGCTCGCACTTTTCCCGGCAAAGGCATTGAGATCATCGAATCGACTAAGACGGTGGAAGAAGAGGGCGTTCCAAACTACAGAGCGGACAATTTCTATCCAGTCCAGTTGGGTGAGGTCTTTGAGTCCCGATATCAGGTCGTCGCCAAGCTTGGGTTTGGTACAGCTTCCACCATCTGGCTTTGTCGTGACCTCGTGTAAGGCACTCCAATCAGTATAATGTAACTTCGAAAAAGATTTCTTGCAGCTGAATATGCACTAGGCTTAATCGTCTTTTGACGCTCAAGGTCTGCATCACGCAAGGAGATTCCCTTGACGTAAACAATGAGGTAGCCATCTCCAAGTACCTCAAGCCCATTGAAGCGGATCACCCCGGCAAAGATCGCCTGCGTCTAGTTCTACATGACTTCGAGATCGCTGGTGCCCATGGCAAACACCAATGCCTGATCTTTGATCCTCTCGGTATGAGCTTGGCCAAGTTTCGGAACATGTTTCCAACAAGGACACTTGACAAGCAACTTCTACAAGAGTCATTGCAATTGATACTACTTGGCCTGGACTTCTTGCATCAAGCTGGGGTTGTGCACACAGGTACTTGGGAGTGCTAGCCTACTCGACTAGCTATAGCTAACATCGACGCAGACATATCTCCAAACAATATCCTCTTCGGAGTTACAGACTCGAAGGTCTTCCAGAATATCGAAGAAGCCGAGCGTACACATCCGGCCCCTCGAAAGATTCTTCCAGAGCGAACGATATATTGCTCTCGTGCTGTGCCTATAACGTTCGGCCCATTAGTGATTTGCGATTTTGGTGCTGCTAAACTGGGAGAGCAGCATACCGGAGATGTCATGCCGGGCGTCTACCGAGCACCCGAGGTGATTTTGGGTATGGAGTGGGACTCTAAGATCGATATCTGGTCCGTTGGAGTCATGGTATGTGGAATGTGGAATGAGGTCGTTGCTAAGCTGCTGGATCCTGATGATGTGTAGATATGGGACCTATTTGAAGGCCATAATCTGTTTCAGGCCGCGAGAGATGGTCTACTTAACGACGAACAGCATCTGGCTGACATGGTCTCAATTATGGGACCCCCTACCAAGACCTTGCTGGAACGAAGTGAGGCAAGCCGCCGGTATTGGGATACAGAAGGTTCGTTACTTACAAGGATAGTGGAATGGAGATGGCACTTATCGAGTATAGGGAATTGGATCGCATCAACTCCAATACCACATCGACCACTTGAGATGCGGGAGCAACGGCTTCAGGGACAAGAACAGGAGAAACTTCTCGCGCTTGTTCGAAGAATCTTACAGTGGCTTCCAGAGGATAGACCATCAGCCGAGGATCTGTTCGAAGATGACTTCTTTACCCAACCTTAGCGGGGAAATCCTTGGAGACGCTGCAGGGGGCTTGAGCAGTCAGGTTCGGTGCAAGATTAGTCAAGCTTTCTAGAGTCAGACTGCAGCTTGAGACAGAAGCTTGCCCCTATTACTACATGGCTCAGACAGGACGATTGAATCATTCAAGATCCACTTGGAAGACGCCGGACTGTTCCTGTCGATCAGTGAAGAATTCCAAAGGATGAATCTCGACATTGATGAAGGTGGCCTGCAAACGAGATTGAGAGGAGCGATGCATCTCTACAGTGCGAACTGCACGCATGTTAAATAGCAGTCTGAGAGTTTGGGTGTTACCAGGCAAGCGGCCAACAGCATGTTCTGATTCGCGTTTTGATTGGTCAACGCGGTCGCGAGCGCTGTTTAGCGTCAACAACCCGTCAACCTGAGTGTGGGATTGGTCCACACGGCTTTGACTTTTGTCCACAAAACTTTGAAATTCGTCCACAAAATCTTGAGCTTTGACCACACAGCTTTGACTTTTGTCCATATACCTGCGGGATTTGTTTAGATCCTAAAGATTCATGGACACGTCCTAAAGGTCCATGAACATAAGCTCGCAGGACATAGCAATCTGCTGAGCATAGAACTCCACCTGGGAGACCGGCTGCAGTGGCTACCAGCGCGTTCTATTCACCTACGATATGACGCAAACCAGTCGGGCGCGCTTCATTCAATAGCGACCAGTTTCCACTTCAGTCACATGCTGTATCAGATAGAAAATGCAAGCTGCGCGCACTGGCGCACGACTAAGCAGTAGGACACAGTCGAGCTGGAGCAGGCTGCTTGAGGTTTCGTAAGAACAGGCTGGGGAGCAATTTTTAGTTGGGCTCAAAGTAGTCAGCCGCTTGCGGGGTGGGCTACGCGTCCCCGCAGAATTGACGCTTAGGTCCAACACGATCCACAGTGCTCATCCATTCTCAACACAGCTCGTAAGTCTCGTTGGCGGTATCTGGCCAAGCCTCCAATATCTCTTCAATCACCGTTGTAGCTGTTGTCACGGTACGAGCTTGAACTAGACTCTTGTGATCAGCCGAGGCGAATGGATGACTAGCCAAGTGGCTTTGAGATGGACCAAGCAGGCAAGGCACGTGTACTTCGCGATCGAACGCCCGTACGCAACTTGAGGTCTTCTCTAGGCCTGTGTCCATCTGGGTCTCGGAGATACACCTTGGTATGTAAACAAACGGTTTGAGTACGACGACCTTTGTCTCTGCCTGGCCACTAAGACTCATCCAGCCGCTACCGTCAATTTTATCATACACGTAGAGCTCGAGATCAAGGCTTTTTGAACACGGATATAAAGAATGGTCTGTTTATTTAGTATCTTAGGTAATGACAGTTTAACACCTCTGGCTTGTTCCCTCTGAGGCGGATTCCTCCAACCCAAATCCCCGAGCCTTCGTACTTCACGCCGGTGCTGAAACATATCATGCTGCTGCAGCTACACCATAGAGCTTTCCAACCCTGATCCTATGAAGCTCTAGTCCAGTCAGATCCTCATAAGCCCTTGGTCTCTCAGCGGTAATGAATTGCTTCATGGGTCCAACATTAACCTCGCGGCGAGGCTTGATGAAGCAGGCAATGGACTGACGCTCAGGCAAAGTGCCTTTGGCCACGTCCTGCATGTCTATAGGAGTGGCCACCTGGTGCAAACCGGCCTTAAGATAGTTGTTTGTCATGTACTCGAGGCTGTTGCTGACATAGACATTCACCTCGGTGGGGAACTCATGTTGGATCGGGATGAAAGTGTCCTTCTTACCGCTGAAGCGGTCTTCCACCTCGAGACCACCAGCGTCGTCTTGGAACAACAAAGTGATCATGCCGAAGTCAGTGTGTGGCCACGCGCGACGATACTTGCCTGTCGCAAGTTTCTCGGTCGAGATGGGTGCATAGTAGTTCATGCGCAATTCGTCGATGATAGGTTCCTCGCAGCATCGCTCTAAAAGCTCTCCGGAGCGCAGGCCAAGGCCTTCTTCAAGATTCTGCAACACCTCGCGGCCGACCTTGTGGCACTGGACCAACAGATCCTCCATAAAATCGCGATATCCAGGAATGCTAGACTCAGCAGGCCACTTGCTGGGATATTCAGTGTCGCCTCGCGAGCTGTGGTCGAAGTGCTCCTGTAGATTGATATCAGTAATGATGCAGGTTCGCGCGCTGCAGATGCAGCGAAAATGCAGTAGGTACCTTCTCGTCCTCCAAACCTTCATTGTTGATCATGTCCAGCTTAGAAGTATTCTCTGATCCGACATAGCTCCAACCGCGCTGGGGATCTGCGTTGCGTTCGTTGGGGATAGCTGCCTTCTCCTCATTGGGCAGAGAAAAAAACTTCTTGCTCTAGGAAAGTAGTAAGCACGCATTCTCGTACGGTAATAGAAAAGCTACGAGACCAAGACCTACCCATTTGAAACCTTCCTGGATAGTTTCAGCGGTAATGGAAGTGTTAATGAGGCGCATGGCGCCGTGGTTCTTTAGCTCCTCGGCAATGGTCGCAGCCAATTTGGCGCGGTCGGAGTCCGTACCATTGTAGAAAACGGAAAAGTCGATAACTGGAAGAGAGGACATGATTTTTTCTTATTGTTTGAATAGCGTGATAAACAGAGTAGTGGTTTGGTATTGACTATGTGGCTGGGTGATCCTGGAGATTGCTTGATTTGATGATCCAACAAACAAGCTACTATGGGATATTTAAGTGTCTGGAAAGAAGTGTTATGGTACACAGTGCTATGTTCACATCGCACTTTTCTTCTCAAGATGAGCTTACATTTCGCGACCCTTACTGTGATGGACCATCCATTCTGACGAGCAAGAATAGGTCATCGACAAACTTTGGCATTTGTTTGCAACGAGACAAACGCACTCTGCATTTTTTCCGGGAGTCAAGGCAAACACTCCATTGGGCACTCATCATGGTCATATCAGCTTACCATCTTGCTTATAGATCAGCTCACCTTTTCTGCTCCAGTGTCAGCTTACCCCCATCTACAACCTGGAATCGAATCTGTCACAAGTAGCTCGATTTCTGATCACCTCTCTGAGACAAATCCCTAATATCTTTACGGGCTAATGGCATACTGTCGCGGTGAAGGACTGTCTGGAAGTCCACCACGTGATCCAAGTGACTGATCACCGAAGGTCTATCATGCGATCAGACTAAGCGAACAGTATATAATCACAGAGACAGAGCATATTTCTCATGTAGTGGAATTTGATCATTTCTTACTCAATATCCAATTGTACGATCAGTGTCTTCCAGCTTCAACACATAGTGATGCTGTATGTGTATCTTGGGATCCGGGACTCTCTCCAGCACACGTCCGTAGAAGTATGAGCGAATTGATAGCCAATAGGGCACTGTGAAACTAGTCTGATACATTTCTCGTAGAAATTTGCACGATCCCAACAAACTAGTGCTAATGTCTCAACCCGTCTTCAAACAGTATAGCACCATTGATTTAAAGCATAACGGAGATGACTTCGGCATGGCATTATTCTCGGCGGGATCCAGACAGAGAATGCTCAATTACTCTTGGTAATCATCTTCAAATGAGCTAATAGCCTTTATGCTTTATCGCATTGAAGAAAACTCTATGTGAAGTTGACGAAGCTGAATTAAATCCGAGTTCTACGTGTTCAAACCGGATCTAGAGAAAACGCCCTGTCTTGTCCTACTCAGTCCAGAATCCCCTCGAAGAAATCCCAATGCGGAAAGGTATTCAACACTTTTGCGTAACGCCTGCAAGGTATTTTGCTTAGTATCTGGATCATGTTGACACTGGAAATCGGGATTGCTGTCGTCCTGCTCGACATCGGAGCCAAGACAGTGGCCGATGCAGCTGCCAGCATTGCATCTGAACAACCTAGGATCGCCGACTCTGCCCTTTCGTTGCTCAACCCACTCCATTACAGGCCAGAGCAGGTGCGATGAGTTCTTCTGAGACACATTTGCGTTCACAGTCCCGAACCATGTATCGGTGTCTGTCGCATGTAGTGTCGCACCCGTTACCTCGGATATAGTCTCCCAAAAGTTGCCTACACTTATGCCCTCGGTCATTCTGGTTACTCCTGTTGAGTTATTACCGTCGTGTGATGAGTCAATGCAGGTTCGGATGATGCATTGCGCAACTCGATCTGCACCTGCGAGACACACCAGTGCATCTTGTTCGCTATCGACAAAAGCTCCAGCTTCACACACACCTGCTGCAACCCGCCAGATGTAGTCGTCAGTATTAGAGATGCCCTCAGTCGCTGTACCGATGATGATGCCGGGCTTGACCATGTTGATACGCTGGCCGGCATCAGCTCGAGCTATGCACCGTTGCACGATCATGTCCGATGCAAACTTGGACTGCGAGTAACCGTCTGCTATCGAGAGTCTAGTGCGGTCATCTGACACTGCGGCTTCTGAAAGATGCATGTCACCTCCAGAAACGTAGGTGAAGTGCTGCAGACGTCCCCTAGCTGCCAACACTAGTTCCAAGAGTTGCACCGTACTGACGACATTGGTAGCACGAAGTTTCTCATATGTCAATGACCAATTGACTACGGCTCCATTGTGTATGACAGTAGTCACTGCTTCTGATGTGTTGGCGCATGTCCCCTCCAAGCGTGTCCACTGGTCCTCGGAAACCCCTAGATGCGGTTTTGCAAGATCCCCAAGCCACACTTCAACACGGCATGCCACTGTGGGACTCCACCATCCGGCCGTGGTACCAGACGCTTCAATCCGTTTCAGACCAGAACTGGCGTCTTTTGCTCGTACGAGCACAATGACCTTTGACACGTCGGCACGACCTAACAGTTGTCGAAGGATTTGAGTACCCAGAAAGCCAGTAGCTCCCGTCAAGAATACTATGTTCTCGCTTGTTCTTGCTTTTGACTTCAATCGAGAGTCATTCTTGCGCTTCAAACCTGCCAGTCGTTCATCAAGTAGGTCAATGTCCTGCAGAATCATCTCTGCTTTGCCAGGATCAACGGACGGCGTCTTGCCCTGGTTTGCACCACGGACAATCTCAGCGAGACGAAGGATATCCAAGCCAGCTTGCCGGAATAACTTCATTGGTATTGAAAGACCGTAGGTTTGATTGATTGATCGGGCGAATGAGACTGTGCTCAAAGAGTCCAGACCTAGCTTCTCTAGTGACGCATTCTTCCCTCTGAGAGAGATTCCATCCTCCAAGTTTGAGCCACTCAGGATTTTCACGAGTATGTCGCTGATCTCAAGAGCAAGATTATCGTCCACAGCGATATCAGTCAGGCTGTCTCTGCTATGGCCAGAGTCACTAAACTTGAGAAGCTCTTTTGTCGAGAGGCTGCGAGCATAGTCTCTTAGCTTCGCACGGTCCAGTTTTCCGTTCGAATTTGTGGGGAGTCTGGCGATCGATAAGAATATTCGAGGAACCATATAATCGGGAAGATTGTGGATGAGATGCGAGTGCAGCTCTCTCGTCAGAATGCTGAACTCTTCATCTAGGATGTTGTTGGAATGGAGGTTGCCGTTCAAGTCTCCGTTCGAATCTCCGCTCAACGTTCGCTTTCCTAGGCTTTCTAAAAATGCTACCAATCTGGGACCGCTGTGGTTGAAGTCCACGAGATCGACTGCTACACGTCTTGAATCACCCAGGCTCTTACGGATGGTGGATTCCACTTCTCCGACTTCAAGTTTCTGACCCCTCAATTTTACCATTGTATCTTTCCGTCCAATGTACATCATTGTTCCATCTGGCAGATAGCGAACGAGATCACCACTCTTATACAGTTTGAAGGACGTTTGAGGAGTGTTCAGACTCTTTCTCCACTGCGGCGCATGAATCAGGACCTGATTTGACCTCACGGGGTCTCCGAGGTATTCTTTGAGCAGCCCGGCACTTTCGTATACCATCTCGCCAATTGCACCTACAGGTGACAGTAGCTCGTGGTTGTTTGGGTTCACAATCCAAGCGTACGTATTCGGGGCCGGTCCAATAGGCACGATCTTGGGACAGGGACCCTTGATTTCAGCCAAGAAGAACGTTGCCGACTCGGCTGGACCATAGGCTACAAAAGCGTCGTTAGCAAGCGCACATTGTTTGTCTCTTCACGGCATACGTCTCCCTTGATTCTTTGATTTCCACATTGCTCTTGAGAGAAATGCATCGCACAACAGAAAGCTGATAATCTTTAGACAAGACTTACAATGGATAACTTTGACACGGTGGTTCCAAGCATTGATATCGGCAGCAGTGACTACCTCACCTCCCATGAGCAGGGTCTGCAGGGTAGGAATGCTGTACTGCGCGAAAAGACGTGCAAACGAAGGAGTAAAATAGGCCCAATTGACAGCCATCCTATTCATGCTTTCTTCTACATGGTTGATGCGCTCATCGTCTGAAGGGATACATATGCGCCCACCATATATTAGAGGAGCGTATATCTCAATCATGCTAACATCGAATGTAAACGCACTCCACTGAAAAGTAGAAATGCCCTCCCTGTCAAGGTATTGTGGACCAGCATTCGAAACTATGCCTGTGACCAAAGAGTTGTGTGTATGTACGATGCCTTTCGGATTTCCGGTGCTCCCAGAGGTGAAAGCCACCATGCATGTATCGATAGGCTGAACGTCTGAGGGAAGATACTGGCGTGGCTGACAAACAAGCTCCTCAGTCGGTACCAGGACATGGTATCCTTCGAAACGGCCTTCATACAAGACCGAAGTAAGAATAACTGGTGCTTCCAGAGCATGAATCAGGTATTCATGACGGGCCCTTGGATGACTGGGATCGAGACAACAATACGCTGCTCCAGCTTTCAGTACTCCAAGCATGGATACCACGGCCCAGGTACACTTCTCGAAGCACAAGGCTACTTTCATGTTCGGACCTAGTTTGTAGGCTTCCATAAGATATGCTGCAAGAGAGGAAGATCGATTATCGAGCTCCATCCATGACATCTCTCCATCCCATGAGAGAATTGCTGTCGCTTCGGGCTTGTGGCGAAAGCCCCTTCCAACCAGATCATGGAGTAGTTCATTGGGTATGCTCGTGGAATGCTGGTTCCAGTTGGATATGAGCTCTTGTCCTTTTGTTCCACAAGTGTTCAGATTTGCTACAATCGTATTGACAGGTGTTGTAGCTATCGATTGTAAAATTGTAGCAAAGGCATCGGAAAAATTTCCGGCAAGAAACGCGGAGACTAGGTCATCTTTGAAGAACAGTTTTGCTGACAGGGACTCTTCGTGAAATTGTAAGATAAGATCGAATACGTCCTGTGACAACATGTGAGTAAGGCTAAAAGCAGGATGGGAATTCTTATACTTACATCATGTAAAAGAGCACTAGGTAGTGGTGCATTTCTCATGTCAGCAGTGGCACAAAGGATAACGCAGGCTTTGAGATTCTCTCTTGAGTGCTCTTCGCTAGAGGCCGGAATTGCTGCGCATCTGTGGAGAAGAAGCGCTACGTCATCATGCCGGAGCTTTTCATCATCCATGCGCAAAGCCGTCTGAATGGTAGTGGTGGTTGCAAGCTCTGATTTGTATTCTATCTGGTCCGAATTTGGTATCAGGGGAATTGCGGTGTGGTCGCGGTCGTTAGGGCAAGAACCAATCCAACCAAACTCGGACAGATCAAAGTATTGGTGAAGTATTATGGCGAATGAAAGCTTTGTAACAAGTACTGGTTGGACATTGTTGCTTGCACAAAACGCCCTCAGCTCACTCTGTGAGGGTATTGGAATCTCGATGGAGCACGACATTATTTTCTTTTCTTTTCGAATATAGTAGAAGATGGAAAAACGTGTTGACCAGGTGGTTTGAGGAAGCAGGTAGTTATGTAAATAATAACTCAGGTGAATTCTAAATAATACAGATGTTAAAGTGATAAGCAGTGCTACGGGTCGGGCCGAGGTAGTAATATCAGCTTACATCTGCTTCTGCAGTCAGCTTACACAGATCTATGCAAGGTCCCGGCACCCAGCAACGCGCGTAATTATGCAGCTTTCTCGCATTCCCTGAACTTACCTGCATTGATTCACAGAGAGACACTTTCGGCAGAATGTTGGCATCGTGAGATATCAGCCTGACACGCACCAAGGTGATGGCATCCTCCTGCGCGGATGTTCGTGGGGTCAGCGTTCCGAAGACCAAGCCATCGACTCATGACAGGACCAATGGATTCATGATCTGAGATCAAGAGATTTTTGGCTGAGGTTGTCATAGAGATTGACCTGGGCAAAGGTTCTTGATTTCACATTTGCATTATTGAGGTTAATATTTATGTACAAACTAACATTGCGTCCTTGTAATTTATGGGCAAAACTCTCATGGCCTCGAAATGCATCATACTGTCGTTGTCCGTAGATTGTATGTGTTTGACTATCCATTACGCAGTGCGTGATTTGTGGAGAGCTGATTTACATTGCCAATGACGGGCATCTAAAACAAAGTTGGGATGCGAATCGATTTGAGAAGAGAGAACACCAGATCAATTCAATCTATCTAACCTTTAAAGAGTGCTCGCACTACACCATCCAAGACCTCAACGAAAGTCTGAACGTCTTGAACATTGTTATAATGGACCAGACTCACACGGATTACACCATCCTCATCTAGTCCAAGAACATCATGTACTGGTCTGAGTGAGTAGGCACTTCCCGCGAGAATTCGGCATGGAGAGGATTCATGTATAGTTTTGACGACTTTCTTGGAGGATGTCCCGTTGACCGTGAAAGAGACAAGAGCAACTCGAAGCTCTGGATCCGAGCTCTTTTCACCATAGAGAGTAAACCACTCTGGGTGAGCATTGAGATAATCCAACAAAGGATTGACGATGATGACTTCATGTGTAATGATATCGTCCCAGCCGATACGCTGCAGATATCGCACAATCTCTAGTGCGGCATCTTCGTACTCGTAGCAGCTTGTGCCTAGGCGAACCTTGACGTCGAGTGGTGTAGGATCGATGTGATAATGATTCAAGCTGGTCATATGACGCTGTTGCACAGAGCTACGTGCATACATCTGCGCAAAGTGTGGACCAAAGAGCTTGTACCAACTGAAGAAATAGAAGTCCACGTCCATTGCCTTGACGTCGACGGGCCGGTGAGGCGCAAACGCAACTCCGTCGACTGACAAGAGGGCATTGGGGATTGTATGAACCAAATCTGCGACCGAGCGTATGTCGTGAATTGTGCCGAAAATGTTGGAAACATGACCGCAAGCCACCAGTCTAGTCTTGGGGGAGAGCAATGGCTTCAGAGTTTCGACACTAAGCTTTGCAGAGTGATTTATCTTTGCACCAGGTGGTGACCACCACTTTATTTCGATGCCTAAGGAGCGTGCGAGAGCCACCCACGCGGTGACACCGGATTCGTGGCACAATGTCGAAACGATTATTTCCGAATCAGAATTGAGCAAGGGCCGTAAAGACGCAGTCACGTTACGAATGAGACCGCTAGTCGAGGGTCCAAAAGCTGTTTACCAATATCAGATGATGTTGATAGCATGCATTGTAGCACTGTCTGTGCAAGCCAAGACTGACCAATTTCATCCGGCCCTGCATTCATGAAAGCTGCTAGCTCCGTGTATTTGGACCTTCGCTCGTCGATTTCCAACTGGCTGGCAGAGTCACCACCAATAAAATCTAGTTGGTAGGTGGTCATTGCCTTGACGATACTGGATCATATTCAGTCAGAATCCATGACCAGTATCCAGACCCAAGCGAACGCCGGCTGGCATATACAAAAGGGCAGATTCTTTACTTACGCTTTGGTGGCCCCATCGTAAACTAAACTGCCGGTAGCATTATTAAGAGGGATCCTGTTTCCGCTCAATGCTGGAAAGTGTTTTCGGATGCTTTCAACATCGTAGGGGATCGCGGTGGCAATCATATCAGCAAAAGCCCGGGTTGTAAAGTCTATGATGAGAGGGATAACAGATTGAAATCTACAGATGCGTTATTTCTGGAAGTAATGCTCATTATATGTGCAGAACTTTGGTGCAAAGAAAAGCACCTAGGTAGACTTCGAACTCCACGTGCACGTGATACTTGACCGGGGTTGGTCGCTCACTTCTCGTTCTGACGTTGTCGGTGTAGTAGAAGCTGACATTTGGCTTAGCTGCTACAGTAGCAGAGATGAGCCGAGATCGTAAGCTGATTTTATCATCAAATGTAAGCTGACCGATTGCAGAGATTACGTGCGCTCTACTTTTTGTGAACCACTTGAATACTCTGCGGACCAGACTGCAATTCATCTCAAGCATTCGAGAGCATAAGTATTGGTGAACAGAGGTCTTCCAGCCCCTGCGAAACAAGTGTCTCGTTATTGCGGTTGCACTGTTTGCCTCCTGCAACGTGAGCGTTTATCGTTGTTCACCCCCGCATTCCTTGTTTGGCGCTAACGCTAGCGTCCACCCGCCCCGATTGCGCACCTAAAGCCAGCGCTGGCCCTATCCTTGACTGCTAGTTACCTTTCCCTCGTGTCTCTAGGGCTGGTCGCCGAAATGCATTCTGTCACGTGTGTTGAGTCAGATTCACCTATACCACAGCTCCATCAAACGCCGAAGGTTGCTACGCCTGCTCCTCCCCGGCTCAATGCAAGACCAGTCAGTCCACTAGTCGTGGGCACTGATGAGGAACATGAGGCCCGGGTATCGAAAAAAGCAAAGACAGTTGCTGTCATCACGGTCTGCGCCACAGGACTGAATGCTTTGCTCTCCAGCCTGGTCATCATCACCTTCCCGAAGATTGCAATTGATCTACATCTAAGTTCAGAATTGCTCCTGTGGTACGCAGACACAAGTCTTGTCAATATTAAGCTCACAAGTGAAGGCCAACATCTGTTTATTCCTTGACCTGCGGGTGTACGTTGCTTCTCCTAGGCTCCATAGCTGATGCCGTTGGGAATAGACCCATGTACCTTACCGGCTGTCTGTTGCAGACTGCTTTCACACTTGCATGCGGTCTTTCCCGAACAAGCGCTCAAATCATCATCTTCCGTGCTTTTGGCGGAGTAGCATCCTCGTTCCTTCTCCCCACAGCCGTCAGCATCGTCTCCGAAACCTTTCCGGATGGCAAGCAGAGAAATATGGCATTTGCCTTGCTGGGTGGTTCACAACCTGTGGGATTTGCCATTGGTTTGCTGCTCGGCGGTCTACTTCCGAACTGGAGATGGGGTTTCTATATAGCTTCGATAATCAGTGGAATCATTTTCCTATTAGCTTCCTGGGCGTTGCCTCCAAGACAGCAGAGGACACCGGATCTGTGGGCGCACTTGCAGCACCAGATAGACTGGATTGGCATTGTCATTGGAAGCGCATCTGTTGGACTCTTGTCTTATGCTTTTACGTAAGTAATTCCATTCGCAACTCAGGCAGCCACCTACTGACAATGTAGAACAATTACAGATCATTTATCCAACATTACTAAGCCGGGTACATTGGTCACGCTTATTTTGTCCATCGCTCTAGCCCCAGCCTTCATATTTTGGGTTGGCCGCCAAGAACGACTCGGAAAGGCGGCTGTGATCCCAAACTCACTGTGGCGCAATCGTATCTTTGCGACGATCTGTCTTGGGCTGTTCCTGACCTGGGGCGCCTTGACAAGTTCAGATTCTTATCAAAGTCTCTTCTTTCAGGATGTCCAGTTGCAAAGTCCTTTGCAGACATCTCTCCGTTTCTTGCCAGGTGTAGTATCGGCAACGCTGAGCTCTCTCGCGGTAGGATTCCTTGCCCATAGAGTCCACATCGGCTGGGCCATCTCAGGTGGAATGTTGTTGACAGCTGTTGGAATCCTCCTCATGGCCATCATTGACCCAAAATGGTCTTATTGGCAGTGTGCATTCTTAGTGGTCGTCCTGAGTCCCATCGGCGGAGATGCACTCTATACTATATCCAACTTGGTGATTACGTCTGTATTTCCTTCAAAGACGCATGGGCTTGCAGGAGGCGTGTTGAACACAATCACCCAACTCGCAAAGACGGTCTCCTTGGCAACCAGTGGGGCCATCGCTGGGAGTATCACGTCTCGCAGTCAGTACGAAACAAAAACTTCGCCGCCCGCCCTTATGGAAGGTTACAGGGCTGCGTTTTGGTACTTTTTCTCTCTCACTTGTGCCACTATACTTCTTTTTGCCTGGGGTCTCAGAGGCATTGGCAAACTTGGTTTGAAAAACGCGTAATTCATGTACAAGGACACGGGGTCTGTTGCGTTATCCCTGTGTCTTGTGAAGAGTCAAACCATTCTATCTCCATCATTAGCTTGTGCACATAATCAGGGCAACGCTATGCAGTCAGAGCCCCAAGTGTTCTCACCTTTCAAATTTGAATCTTTTTGATGTTATGTCAAGCGCCTGCAAGTTTGTAGTGATTCGAAAGTCCGAGGGCCTCTTTTGTCCCGTCGCCCCAGAATCTGTAAGTGCTTTCTCCGAGTTGACCCATCACATCGATTCCGTGATTGCAATTCTGCTCCATTGACTCATGAGCAAATTGAAATGCTTCACTACTGAAGCAGACGTTCTGGTGCGCTCGGTCTTAACCGGATTCACTGAATCAGTCAATCCTGCGAGACAGGGATTATTTGAATCCTACAAGGATCAAGCTGTCCATGACCCTATGAAGTGCACTGATAGTTCCGCAAGCACATCATATGATTCGCTCACAATTAGGTTCTTAGCTCGTCAGGACTGAAACTCCTGTAAGAAGCTCTAGTTTGTCTTGGATCATATGCGTTTTGCTTCGATCACGTCAGGACGCTAGAGACTTGCTGGCTCAAACGAACCGCACGAAGTGACCTAGAAATTAGTATTCGGATAGTAGGAAGAAGTCACAACCTTTGTTCTTGCTGACAGAGTCAGACTTGCCGCAAGACGTCTCCCGACGTCAGCATCTTTCTCTGTTGTATTTGTTGATATCTGCTATGAAGACAATTGTTGAATGATCAAAAAGTCTAGAAAATATGCGGTTCCTGTAAATTCTTTTTCTGTTTAGAAATATTAGTCGGAGCCTTGACATATTTACTTCATCTGAAAAGGAAAGGGGAACGTAAAAGTAAATCTTGTGAAAACAAAGTACTTTCTCTGACAATGATGACCCAAAGTTCCCATGCGCAGAGTAGGTTTGCAATTCGTACATGTGAGCTTAGGCATCGGAATCAATCTCATTGCATACTTGATCGAATCTTGACCCCACGATTACCAATGTGATGGGCTACATAATGCCCGGTTCCGCCGCATCGAGTCGGTTCTCCGCGAGGAACCGAAACAAAAAATCGGCAAGGATCGTCAATCCTGATACTGACCTGAGTCGTGCAGTTCTGCCAAGATAATTCTCCGGTGACGGCGGACAGACTCTTAGTAGCAACAGCTGATGCTTATATCCAGCCCTACGGATGCTACAGCATTACTCAATTTTTCTCACTATTATGCTGCTTGCCAAAGGAATAATGTTACGTAAACTGAGCTGGTTGTACGCGGCCAAATGCACATTGCTCTACATTGGGTCAGGCAAAAGTAAACAGACTGCTCAAGCAGATGCTTCGGATGAATACACGTATGCCATAGCAAACAAGCTTCGGCTGAAAAGCTTGAATTCGGCGAGATTGCACGCCTTCGTTACTATCTTGGTCGGTCAGGTGCAGGTAGCTAACCGGGAGACGCCCCACCAATCGCTTGATCACCTGACTGATTCTTGAGCTCTGACGCTCCAGCACTTCCACACATTGGAGATGGTGAGAAGTACGGCTCAATCACCTACAGGGCTCCTTTGGATGCAAGATGTCGTGGCCGTGCCTCCGCTGCAAGCGATCGAGGTATCCAAGGATAGGTACCTAACATGCGCGGGCTCCGGGCCGCCCGAGCTGACGCACGGCCCGGAGCGCTCACGGACAGACAGATGGCGGGAATTATGCAACTAGTTACACTTTGCATATGGTCGATGTGAGACCTTTTGATGCCATCCTTGCATTCAGAAAACGATATATTCCATTGCTCAATACCGAAGTTACGCCATTACCATTCTATTGACTCTTTCATTCCTGTTCGCACATAGTATCTGTTTGTCGCCCCCTCGACGGAAATAGACCACACGGCAGAGGAACACATTTCAAGCCAGCTCACAAACATGCGCGTTGTTGTTTTCGGATGTAAACTTCCTTCGTGCATGTAGATAAGGTTTCCGTACCATCCTATCGGATGATTCGCGGTGCGGGTGTTCCTGTCTGGCGAAACCTAATCCCCTCTTTCGTATGAACATCATCGGTAGCGAATTCACCACAGACTGCTCTCGTCACCAATGCATTTTTGACTGGGCAGGCTACAACTTGAATATCCAACAATTAGACAAGTCTCATCCTCCTTCGAAGAGAATTGCGAACGCGACCTAAATTCACCAGTAACACTTGAGCAGTTTCAGTGTGTACCGTACACAATAGAAATTAAATTGACTGATTCATGAGTTCGCATCGAGGGCCATGCACAAGAAGCTGACGGCATTTCGCCATTTTAATGACTGACGAAAATGGATAGGCTGCTAGTCCAATTGGTAACAAGTTGTTGTCTTCCGACGTGGTTCATGATTCAGAGTAGAGGCATTTATTCATACCCCAGAAATAGCGCCCAAAAGACTTACAATTCGGCCCTGTCAATGGTTTGATGCAGGCAAGGCACTCCAGTGGCTACGCGTTGTCCTGTCGGCTCGTCACTCTGAGACTTGTGTCTATACCGCATGCGCAAGTAGGCCCGTGAACTTGTCGTGAGCAAGTATCTGCACAAAGTAATAGAATACAGAAACTATGTATATATATCCAAAGTTCAGTATAGACCCGGAGCGGAGCGCAGAGAGTTTCTGTTTCAAGCATGCCGAAGGGATCTGACGAGAGAAAGACAAAAGCACAAAATGACATTGATTGGAGAGAGATCACTGATGCCGCCGAACGAAGAAGGATGCAGAACAGAATCGCGCAACGCAAATATCGTGAGTTAATCAGTGTAGTGTGGCCCTGTCTCCAGTTCACAGATCATCAGGACGCAATATCAAGCTCCAGCAGCAAGGATCAGACGAGATGAATGACTCATTCGCATCTCCTTCACCAGAGACAGTCCAGCAGCAGTCACTGAGACTGCAAAAAATCCCTTCAGATTCAGCTCCAGACAGCTCTTTGTCAACAAGCTTGGCCAAGATCTCGGTAAAAGGTCCTTCAGAGCCCTCATCGCTTTGCGATTTCTGGGATGATATGACGGGGACTTCGTATTTACCTGACTCGCCCTTGAATTCAGAGGATCTAAGAGGGTTGTCGGTCACACCGTCGGCGCAAGGGGGTCTTATGTCTACCAGGGGTGGCTCTGAAGTATTTGACATAGCGCAGTGGACCGATGTTGAGGGCTGTCTGAGTACCATAGTAAGTGGCCTGTATATGGAGAGATGCGAACGCTGACAAGCCCTCGCTTAGGCAACTGCATCGACTAGACCGCCACCTCTGACTGCTTTGCAAAAGGCCATCCTCTGGGGTCAAGGTAGTGCTGCAAAGCTGTTGATTGAAAACGGCGGCAACGTCCACGTTATTGACAGGGACGGGAACAGCTTACTGCACCTTGCCGTGCAATCTGGAGATTCGGTGTCCGTGTTGATCGTTCTGAGGAACGGTATTGACGTTAATGAGACAAACTCGCTAGGTCATACAGCTCTTCATCTGGCTATTGAACGAGACGATTTGGATGTAATCAAGCTGCTCCTGGGGGCTGGCGCCAATATAGAGATGCAATCTTAGTATATGCCAGCCGTAAAGGCGAGGTGACATGCATTCAGGCACAGAGAGAATTTTGCAGCACACCACTCTGATATTGTTTTCAGTGGCAGTTATTGACACAGCTGCAGCTACTATACTCATTGGTGCAATTACTCTAAAGATCACAGGATCAAGCGACGCAGCGATGCAATAAGACACATCTTATGGGATCGCTCAATTATTGATCGCATCCAGCACTTCAAGATTCAGACATCTGCTCTACATGCACCGTACTCCACGATGACCTTCGCTGACTACTGATGTTTGGCTGGGTGATGCTGCACCAGAGAGATAAATATTCTTGATGAAATAACGAACGGATTGGTACAGTTGTCGTCTGCGCTGAATCAGCGCGTCTGTTGCGAGGCCTTGCGTCCAGTCAAGACCTGTGAGGCCGCAGATGGATCGTTTTCAGAATTACTCCTTTTCCATTTCCGTTCCAATTCCTCTCTGCCGCGGCCACAGCTATGGGCTACGCACAATGCGCATTGCTGTTCTTGTCGCGACTGCATTTCAATAACGTGTCGTATCTCGGCTGCTCAAGGGGCTGCTGCCCCAGGGTTTGCTGTCCCAGTCTGCGGCGATGTGGGCCACAGCGACCAGGAAGAGGAATGGGACCCAGCTTTGCATCTCAAACATGTATTTTGCATGTCAGTGGATACATCCAAGTTTGTACCGGGAATTGACGTATTGCTGCCTAAGAACGGAGCCAAAGTTGCCCAGCCTCTACTTCTCAGGGCAAGTATAAAACAATTATTTCTTGCTTTGCGCTATGCGGGGGATCTCCGAGAGGGGCCCTATTGCGCTAAACTCGGATATCGTATGTAGAGCCCCAGGCAATTGCTATGGCAGCCTTTTCGGACATGACGAGCCATGGCGACGATCTCTAATTCAACGCATCGTGATGCGTCTCTTTGCTGAACCAGCTGCAACTGGAGCAGCGGCAATTGTGGACGCTATATGGAAGGAGGCGATCATATGAACGTTCTGACACGTACATCACAGTGTCCTGGATTCCATCAGTAGCGCTTACCTGTAACGGCCGCTCGCCCGCCGTTGACCGCGTAAGACAACCAACACCTGCTATATACAAGCCTGAATCGCGACCCTCTACACTATGTCGCGACCTAGTTCATCATTGAACCAGCGCGCATACTAATAACTGGCGGCAGTGGTTTCTTGGGTGCCCACGTCGTGACCTGCTTGCCTTAAGAAGGGTTCATTGTTGGTATCTTCAGCCGCAGGCCAAGACACCTTCTCCTTGACGAACACCACCAGCAGCGTCTGCCTTATCATACTGGAGTTATAGCTGATCAATCTAGGGTCAGCGAGGTCATCGTACCATTCGAACCTCACGCTACCATTCATACAGCCGCCCCTCATCACACTGCTCTTGCAGTTCCACATTAAAATGCTACCATACAGGGCACTCGTTACCTACTAGAATGCGCTGGTAGCTTTCAATTATCCACCTTGGCTGCTTCTTGCAGGATCGAAAGCACTCCTTAGGTTCATTTCATTGCTGAGTCTCACCGAAGGTTCGGCGGCTAGCGCAGAGTGTACCTGGGCGGCAGGCCAGGTAGCGTCGGCTCTCGCCGCCAAGAAAAGGGTCTTGAGGTCTTATAGAAGGTATCGTCGACCAAGTATGGCGCGGGTGGGTACGAGGTCACCTAGCCCTTGATGGCAGGGTATAAAGTGCCCGTGCGACCCATAGTCGGGCGACTTGTTCTGGACTTTCCATCTGTCTGCTCCGTCCACTCCCAACACCTGGCAGCCATGCCACCTCTCGACCACATCCAATACTCGCGGGACCACTGCATTGCAGCAATCCAGGATTACTATTCTTTCCTGACGAAAATGTATCTCGACGAGGACCTACTGCTAGAACCACCAGAAGGAGGATGGCCAAATACCACAGCTAAGAACATGCGGGGTTTCGACAAGACCGACGAAGTCCTTGCTCTACTTCGACACCTGCCATACATCGACAGCGGAAACAATGGTATAGCTCATGGAAGCGCCCGCTGTTTTTTCGCCGATTGGCCGAGTCTGGCGGGCAATGACCCAAAACGGGACGCTTCAACACTGAAATGGACTATAGAAGACGATTTCGACGACGAAGTTCCTGCTCACGTAGTCGGGCTTACGAGCAGTGACAATGATTTGTCCTTCTTCTTGCTTGACACCAAACTCGGCATTGTTCACTGGCGCGCGTGCCCACATCAGTGGAGGTACAACCAAGTGCGGGAGAAGATCACAGATGATCCGGATGACTACGCACCAGGGGAGGCATGGCGAGGCGACGCACCTGCATGGGCCATTGTTGATTTCTTCGAAATACTCAAGGACCACCTTCGGACCCTAAATTTTGTCCCGATCAGCAATCGCAATGTGCTCTATGCGGAATCAGGGAACCCCGAGCTGGACGCAGGTGCGATACCTATGGTGAAGAAAATTTACCGTGCTCATGGGTGGCCTGATCTTGAGGAATACCGCAAGGAAGAATGTCTCATGGCTATACGCACTGCGATGGAAACGAACCATCCAAGTGTCAGCCTCGACCCGTAGAATGATGGTAGTCGTTACGTACTTCGTACTTATTTTGTACTCTCAGTGCCAGAAATTTCTCTTCACAAGGTTGGCTAGGAAGGATACGCAAGAGGAGATGAATACAATACGCTCATTTCGTTGGAAGAACAGCGCAATTGTACGCTGTACGTTGGAGTGCAAGGCAAGTAGAGCACACTTATGGCTGTTATAGCGCATATATCCCTTCAGTCACTATTGAGACATATGTGCAGGTAGACAGAAGTGGATGACGTAATACGTAATACGCACGGATACAGGTTTTAGGCAGCAACAATGTCTAAGACTAGCGTTTCTATATCCTACTTACGGTGGCTCTACACGTCGTCTAGCTACTTATACTCGCATTGAATATGGGACGTTATCTACACGAGATACGCATCCGCCCAACACGCACAAGTCTCTGTTGCAGCTTTTGGTTCTTGATCGGAGTGATCTTGCTTCGAGTAGCCAATGCTGAAAATAAGCGACTTCCCGTCGACAACAGCGGTCTGGTATATGGACCAATCATTGGTGTCGACTTTGGAACAAGCTATTCTCGCGTCAGTATTGTGCGAGATGGAGATGTCCAAATCCTAGCCGACGAGTATGGTAGGTCACTGACCGCAAGCACAGTCGGTGACTCACTGACACGCGTCCCTCAGGTAGCCGTGTCACGCCTTCTTGGGTAGCATTCACAGATGAGGGGCATCTGGTGGGCACTGTGGCCAAAGCCCAAGCTCCCACTAACGCGCGCCGCACTATTTATGGCATCGTAAGTCGTTACCTTGGTGTGACCTGCTCGAACTATTGACAACCTCTCTAGAAGCGCTTTATCGGTCAGAGTTTCGACAGCGTGTCCATAGATGAAAGGATCAAAAGTGTCCCATTCAAGCTGGTAAATACAAATGGGCAACCCCAGATCTCCACGAAACTAGAGGGCAAAGAAGCCAGATTCTCCCCAGAAGAACTTCTGTCCATGATCCTTCGAAGGCTAAAGGGCATAGCCGAAATACAACTCGGCGAGACCGTTCGGGGGGCAGTCGTTGCAACTCCAGCCCATTTTGACGATGCTCAACGTGCCGCCATCAAAAACGCGGGAGAAATTGCTGGGCTGGAAATCCTCAGGATTGTAAATGAACCATCCGCTGCAGCCCTTGCTTACGGTCTTGGGTCAAGCAACCAAACCGAAATAACCACCTTTGGTCTGCCTGGACCTGGACAGTCGCGCAATGTCCTAATCTACGACCTTGGTGCGGATACCCTTGATGTATCTGTCCTCGCCATTGAAGAAGGCGTGTTTGAGATTCAATCCACTGTCAACAACGCTCAACTTGGGGGCGAGCGGTTCAACGAACGTGTTTTTGATTACATGACAAAAAGCTACAGCGAAAATTACAACATCGATATTGCCCATGAACCAGAGACCTTGGCTGAGCTGAAACAACAGATTGAGATGGCAAAACGAACTCTTTCTTTGAAACAAGCCGCTACGCTCAGATTGAAGCTTGATTCCCACAAGATCCAGCACGAATTTGAGGATCTTACCCGCTCTCAATTCGAGACTTTGAATGAAGATCTGTTTCAGGAGACTTTCCAATGTGTCAAGCGAGCTCTTCAAAGCGCCAACTTGACAGAAAGCGACATCGATGATGTTATTCTTGCAGGTGGCTCCTCTCACATTCCACGAATTCAGCAAATGCATGAGAATATGTTCGGAGACAGGGTTCGAAAACATATCAATCCTGAGGAGGTCGTCGCCATGGGCGCTGCCCTCCAAGGCAATTTTGTCGCCAACGATCATGGTGGTTGTTATTTTGGTGATGTCACCTCCAGCTCGCTCGGAATCGAGGTCATCGACGGTATCATGGACCCTGTTATCCTCCGTGGCACGTTTATCCCCACCAGAAAGTCACGAACCGTCTCAACCAAATCGGATAATCAGACAACGTTCTCAATCAGGATTTTCGAGGGCGAGCGTTTCAGAACTACAGGCAACCACAAGCTAGGAGAATTTGAGCTGGTCAACATCGCGTAAGTCACAGAAGTTCGCTATTTCGCAAGGGTATGAATGTTGATTTGCACAGCCCGGCGCCTCGAGGCATTCCTCAGATTGAGATCACATTCGAACTTGATCACAACGATATACTCAGAGTCTCTGCTATTGAGAAGGGCTCTGGACAACGTGATAGTATTGATATCCTAAAAAGCAGCCGAGTTGCTCAGTGGGATCATATATATGAGGAGTGGAAAGAGCATGACGAAGAGGATCGCATTGACCACGCTTGGTACGCGTCTAGAAGGAGACTTGAAGACCGAATCCATGGTCTGAAACGCCAAATCAACACACACGACGGCTTCGATTCAAGGATCAAAACGATTTTCAACAAGCAACTTGCGGATGCTGTTCAGGAGGCCGAAGATTGGCTCGACGCCACTGGTTGGACAGCTGCTAGAAACGAATTGGAGGAGTATTCTCGAAAGCACTCTGAAACGCTTGATCTCGATACAGACACGACTACACACCAAAATTGGTGGCACTGGTGTCAATGGTGGCCTGGAAAATCATGCACACAAGGAATCTCTCAGCGTCTATACATGGCGTAAGATCGAAACTACTCTTATGGCAGGTTTATATAGATCACTTGTGATCGCCCACAGTATAGGGTTATGTGGCTCCGGCCTTAGAGTCTTGCGCCTAGAGGTCGTATTGTCATTAATCTGAGTCGCAAAGTTGTAGCCTGCTATGCTTAGGGTGACTGTTGCTACAAGGCGTCGCTGCAGCTGGATTTCAAGAGATGTAACATTGCTGAGCGCCCATGCAGTAAGTCTTGCTCCAGCCACAATCATTACGGATCTAGCTAGCTTATCTTTCCATTAGAATGGCAATCTAGTCTAATCATTCTTGAGGGGTCAGTGGCCCGAACCGCATCGACCAGGGGCTCGCGCCAAGAGATAATTTGGAGGAGAGGGAACTTAAACATTTGCAGCGTCCGCAAGGGACGATCTGGCCCGTAATTGTGTGCAGTTCCTTATGCTGCGAGTCCAGGTCCGCATTGAATTCATTGAAGCTGCTTTCGCTGTAAGGTCGCGGCTTTGTGAAGCTGGCTGCGGCTAACGGTAACCGATATGTCCACATCGGAAGCATGCTCCCGAACTCGTCAATACCGGTCTGGCTTCTCGAACAGTACAGTAGCATCTGTTAATCTCAGCGCCGCATTGTACCGGGGAAGATCTGGCCAGAAATTGGGGAAGTATTCGTCCCCAACCGCGTTCTTTCCTGTGTTGCCGACCTGATCCCCCTTCTCTCCCTGGTAGAGGTCGATGGTGCCGACTTTCGTCAGGCCGCCCGCTAATCCGAACTCGGTGTTCGCCCATGTGTCTGTGCCGACCAGCTCACCATATACTCCGTTACCTTCGGGCAACGGCGGCGAGGCAAGCGTCAAGGGGTTCAGGTTGACACCACCGAGGACCTTGAGAATTTGGGTAGATAAAGGTAGCCCGACTAATCCGACTAAGGGGAGCAACTTGAATGCGCCCTGGAAGAATGGCATTTTAGACGGGCCAGCAGTCTCGTCGTTTACAGCAGTCGTATCGTGAGGGTAAATCTTGACCGCCTCCGTGCCGTCAGCTTCCGTGGTCCAATCGAAACGAGCCAGATGCTTGGGTATGTTCCAGTCTACGTAGTTCAGTGCTCTTGTCATCCAAAGAGTTTTGAAGGCAACTTACTATTACGTCCATTCCACGTCGTGTATTTGTGCGAGACATAAATTCGGCTGATCCTCAACCGAGCAACCAGCCCGTCTTCTGGGTTTTTGTAGAGTCCGGGCATGAGGATGAACTCATCGTACGGTCCGACGGGGCTGTCAGTGTATCGAATGATCATCATGAGGCCCGTACCGGCCAGAAGTTGACCGCTCGTTGCATAGCTTGAGTTGCGCTCAAGAGGGGCAAAGGCCTTTTGTGGCACATCAGGTGTGAGTCCAATCATAGGAACCACGTAGGCGACACTGGCCTTGAGCGCCCATGGCGCAGGAGCCAGGACATAGGGCTCGGTAGACGCGTTGGTACAATTGTTGCAGACGTGTGCCGTGGCATCTGGCTCGGGCAATGAGAAGGCTGAGCCCGACCAGAGCCCGAGCATGGCGGCGACAATCGAGAAGTGCTTCATGTTGGAGTTGTTGACTTGGTGACGGCACCACGTCCTACAAAATACTACCAAGGCAGCGACTGGGAGAGTAGTCGCGGAATTGATACGAAGAGCGGAATTTTAGTAGCGGGCCAAGACCAGGATCGTCCCGTGATATTCCCCGTATAGAAGGATAGTTTGCCGAGTCAACACCAAAAACATATTCATTGGGCAATTGGACATCATGCCCTGAAATCACACGCACGCAACACGAGTAGGGTGCCGATTCACTCTTACTGTAGCCTAGCAAGATTATGTCCCTTTATCTACACTCTTTGGGTGAAGCGATGTAAGCTGCGTTTGTAATATTGACATGCGCGTAAGAACTCTATGCCTGCAGTACCTAGATGCGCGCAAAAGCTATGCAAGACCTACTCTTGTACGATGGCTCTGTGCCCACGTTACTTGCGTGCCTATTATATATACGTACGCACGATACCTGAACGCGCACGATAGCTGTGCAATATGTAGGTTGACGTCATAGCTCTTGTCCTGCTTTCTGCCGTAAGCAGCTTGCCCGTGTATACTAGCTTCACCATCTCAGATCTTGCTTATCGCTTAAAGTTCGTCAAGTTTGATCTTGTATACGCCTAGTTTAGTAGTTAGACCGAGAGGAGCTCCAATGACAGCGCAGTGAAAGGCAGCGATAGTGAGCAGGTAAAGGGTGCTTAGTGTCGCTGTCTTAGGTAAGGTTCGTAGGGTAGCTTACTTACTTATACAGCTTATTCACTTATGGGAGACGTCAATAACTCTTAAACCACTCGGAAGTCTCGAAGCGCGCCGCTCGCTGCGGCCCAAATCTCGCCTTTCATAAGCCCATGCACATAGCATTCTCCAACAAGTCGATACGCCTCGTCTCCTATAGATCTTAACACAAATGGGGTTGAAGCACCTTCCAGAACAACAATCTTATCGCCTGCTTCTATCGCCAGTGGAAAAAGCCCAATAAGCCCAATTTTGGTGAAGCCCAGGTGGTATCTTCCAGCAGTGTGCTTGAGGCTTTCCACAAAGTCTTCGGACTCGGATGGTCCTCTCGGATTTACTGAGCTGCCAAAGTCGTGCAAGGCAAACCCCGAGAAGACTGCCCAGCCGGACGTTGTCTTTTGCAAATAATTACCAAAGAGAAGGATCTTTATTGCCCAAATCAGCAAACAGCACCCGATTAGCCACAAGGGCCAACTGTCAGCACTTATTAATGCTGTAGCTGCAAGACTCACTAGAAGAAACCTGTTCCAATCAGCCGCGATGGTCTGTATGAGGAGAAGGGTGACATCGCCGAGCCTCCGTAAGGTGAACACGATCAATGGCAGAAAAACGACAAGGAACAAAATAATAGCAATATTGGAGGCCAGAATCCAGCGTTCGTACATGCGGTCTCTATATGCTTCATACTGTAGAGCAAACTCGGGTGGTGCATCTTCTCCTTTGGCAGTCTTGTTGGCAATAAGCGTCCGCCAAAGGGTATCTTTGAGTGTTGCAACGTCTGCAAGTGGTCCATGTACTCTGAGCGCAATGGAAAGGTACTGATCCGGTGGGCAAAAGAGTCGACCTGGCGTGATGAAAAACAGAGAGTTGATACAAGCGCCGCGAAGAATAAGCTTGTGGTCTCTATCCTGAAGACGTGCATTCATGGACGATGTGCCCGCTGCATGGTATGAGAACGTTCGTCCCACCGAAGCGTGTATGGAGTAGTTGAAAGGAACTGTAAGATCGCCTGCAGCCAATACAGCAGTCCACTGTGGAACCCAGGAAGGAGAATCAATTTCGTCGATATGACATGCCTGCCTGGTTGTACCAGCCATCCCGAGTACGATAGCAGCTTGACCTTGTTTGATGAGACCAGCTGCAAAGCGCCGACAAACTGTAGCATGTCCTTGATCAGCCGCGTATTCGATTCTGAAATCGGGTTTATCTGGATTCACATCGCAGACCAGACCAAGCAATGCGTATATTCGATCCACTGGGTTGGTTGCTAGGAAGCCATATGTCCTGTGGAGCATGACGACCATTTCCGCGTAGTCAGACAGAAAAGATTTGCTTCCATCGTAGCGCTTTTGTAGGGCGTCTGATCTCGATAAACGTTCGTAAGTCTGGAGAGCGAACAGATCGTGACGAAATGGATCGAGAGTGTGATCCCGGATACCTAGTTGACCCAGAACCCAAGCAGCGCTTTTTCTAGATTCATCGAGATCCATGACTGTAGTGATCGTCAGTTCGCTCAAGTAACCCCAGTATCGGAGTCGCATGTCTCTCATAAACAGATATGACGTCGCGCCCTCCCGTGCAAGTGGGTGAAGATTCCAGTTCAATATTGACAGCCCGGTCGTCATCAAGCTATCGTTACTCTGAAATACTCCAGCAGCTAGATAGAGCGTTTTCCAATCGATCTCAAGGTCTCCACAGTGAAAAACAGGATCAAGGCCATTGATGAATTCCTGCGCAACCCATATGCGGCGGAACCTATCACGTGATCAGCCAATGGAGCTATAGGTATTGGGTTTCGGATACCTGGCCAGGTATCCCGCCAAGCCGGTACGTGCACGCTAAAATCCCTCCAGGTATCCCAAACCAAGAGGGTTCGACGGATACCTGGAATTCCTCTTCGATTTTGAGGCGAAAATTTTCTAGGTAGAAATGGAAGGCAATTCAGCCAGGAATCCACGATTT